>JAHBCN010012442.1:0-26738 GCA_019359885.1 Listronotus oregonensis
AGCACTCCTTGTTGTTTACCCCCCTTTGGGCCCAGAATAGCACTAAATGGAGGTTTTTGGGTGGCGAAGTGAACCAATAAGAACCAATGACCTTGACCGCAATACATAAAGTGAAGTTTAAAGCAATGAGGTAATTGGTTTAAAAACGGTCCTCTAAAACACCAGACCATCTTAATTTAGTGCAAGTTGAAGGCCATTTTTGTAACACAGAGATGATAATCCTGATTTTTACAATCCATAGTCAGTTTGAATCCAAATCCTGTTTACACCATCGTGTCCAATCCAGCAAAACAAGTGGATTGACTTTAGGGAAAACATCAGATTAAAATATAAGTCCGAAATGTTTATACCGGTCATTTTAGGAGAAGAAGCATCGGATTAAATTTTTATTCGATAAAATCATAGATGTAAACGTAGTCATATGTATAGAAAGTATATTCGATAAAGGTGAATAATTTAAAGGTCCTTTGACAGGTATTTAATAATTGAAGTTTAAAGGTATCTATCAATCTTAATGTAAAATTATTAAGTGCAATTTAAATTAATTTAGTATTTAAAAAAAAAATTAAATATATACATAGAAAAAGGTTGTTTCGGGGCATTTTCCGGTCTAGTCCAATCATTATAGATTCTCCAAAATAATTAGGAAAGCCAATAATTGACCCTAATAAAAATTACATGAGATTTCCTATATCCCTCCCGACGATGCACTACCCAGTATGTTCAGTGACGGCCATTAAATCTATACTTCAAGTCCAAAATTTCTGTCAATGACGCATCGCTCGCTTTTAGAGTGCCCCGGGTTGTGTGGGGTCAGGGGAATCAATTCCAGTGGCGTATGCATTTTAGAAAATAAATGATAAAATTTCGTTAAAACATGAAAATATTTTTTACAAGCAAAGGTATTTTCTCACTTTTTTCATCAACCCTTTAAATTAGTAACAAGCCTATATTATTTTGGTATTATTCGGATTAATGAAAAAATGAAATTTTTTTGCTTTATTTTGCACACCTCCTATTTTGGTCATAGAACACAAATTTGAGTTTTTTTGGCGATTTTTAACTTTTTTTTTAAATACATTTTTTACTTTAATTTTACCTTCTCTGATTTTATTTTCTACATGAAAAATAATAAAATTTTAGTCTTAACATAAATTAAAAAAGATGTAAAGGAGAACGATAGACAATCCAAGTTACACCGACTTGCCAATTCACCACCGATCTTGCAATCTCAATATTAAATACGATATTCACACGCATTGCTTCATCAAAAATATCACTATATAAGAAACGAAAGCTCTGAGATCATCAGCTTGTAAATCCAATAACTATTTGGGTCTTTCGTGTTCCATTTTTAAAGGTTTCCATATCGAGAATATTTTTGATTAAACATTGTGAGGAAGCGGTTCGCATACCTTATAAAAATGTCATAAAGAAAACATTACAACCTGGTAACAGGTCAACTTTTTTAAATTTCGAGTTGAATTCGGACGTAAACGTTTTACCTACTTTTTATTGAAAAATTTTTTTCCTTACTTTTAAGTGATTTTTTTTTTAATATTAAAATAGTATGATTTTTTTAAATATGTTTTCGTGCAAATGACAGAATTTAAAGGAATATGTCGTAAAACGGAATTAAACAATTCCAATTATTATTATTTTTAAATACTATAAGAGGCAGCCAAAAAACAGCTTCTGATTCATGTTTAACAATCGAAAAGTGTAAAAATAGCGAAAAACGCATTTTCCAGTATCCGCAAAATTATAATATTGATTTTTGCCTTTTTAAAACTCTGAATACCGTACGCGATTACTTTTTTTAAGTTGCATATCTCTGCAGCATCCAAAGTGGTTAGTTTTGGATTTCGTTGAACCCCATGGTAAACATTTTTTAAACCTTATTCGTTCTTTTAACGTTAACTGAGTTTTTTTATGGCGGGTCTAGTTAAAGGTTGGTTAATATTCATAGTTTACAGAATTAAAAGCACTTAACAACACTAAATCTTTATATACAATTATATACACTAAATAAGATAAACTAATACAACATAAATTACAAAACAATATCTATATACTACAATTATTAGAAATTTATAATATTTAGAAAATACCCTGTATAGCAATTAAAAATTAAACTTACAAAATCTGTCCATAATCAATAATAACTAAATAAAATCATCGAACAGCACGAAAACCCTGTCGATACGCTTATTTTCAAGTCTCTTCAAGTTGTAAACTAAGGAATGTGTGTTGCCACTTTTGTCTTCCCGATAACAATGATTTCAATACATATTGGCGTGCTACTTTAAGGCGATCGGGTGGTGATTTATTCTTGGAATTATGCCGTGGCGATGAAACTTTTGGCCGGTTCACTGTTATTTGAGCGGAAAAGTATATCATAGGCTTAAAAATCATTTACCAGTGTTAATTTTTTTCAGCCCTTCGTCGGTTGGGGGCCGGTATTAAATGAGTCACTGACAGAAATTTTGGACTTTGGTATAGGGCAAATTTTTTTTTTAATTTTGTTCTTTGCCCGTTTTTGTAAATCCTCTCTTTTACCTTGCTTTAAAAAAAAAAAAAAATTTTTTTTTTTCCCCAAAAATACACCCCTAAATTTTATTGCGGCCCCGAGGTTTAGCCTTCCAGGCATCGAATGGACCAAAGCCAGGTAGTTCAGATTTCCTCCTAACTCTTTTCCCCCCTCTAAAATTTTTTATCCTTAAGTTCGTTTACATTTTGCGGCCAAACCATTTCCTATTTATTTTTTAACTGGGCCCCCAAACATTTTCCATAACTTTAAATCCGGACTACGTGCCGGCCACAGTAAACCCTGATACGCTGCTCTTCCATCCATTCATTGACTTGCCGGACCGTTGAACGGGCACTTATCTTGCTAGAAGATAAAATTTCTGTTCAAATCGATCCAGCGGGGAAGCATGATATTTTGTAGTAGATCTAAATATACCTGCATTAAACCTTTCTTGATAAAATAACATAACCAAGTCCTTTGAACTCAGCCCCCCCAAACATTTACCAAAATCGCCTCCTACTTCTTTCCCTTTGAGTATTTTTTTCTCAAATCGTGTTCCGAGGCCTGTATACCTTAAGTTTCTCATTGTAGTAACTAAAACATTTTTTCATCGGTGAAAATTATATTTTTCCAAAAATCGGAGGTTTCAAGTAAAATTTAGAGCAAATCCAATGCGCTGTTCTTTATTTGCATTTGTTAAAAACGGTTTTAGGCGCCGGGTGGCACCCAATTGGATTTTTTCTTATTCTTCGCCGTGCCGTTCTAACCGTGCACGATCTGAAAATTCTTCCCGTTTTTGCTGTAACTACAGATTTAAATGTTTGGTTTCTCAAAACATTAACTAAATTATTGTTTTGTTCTTGATTCGAGAGTTTGGGGCGACCAATTTCAGCTCTTCTCTCAGAAGTGTGTCTTCTGTCATATTTTTTAACAAAATGAATAGTACACTTTGGGATATTAAGCTCTTTTGCCACATCCCTTTTTGGTCAACCTCTTTGCTCAATATAATGAATAATTAATACTTTTTGATCCAAAGTATAGTTTGGCATTTTAAAAAACATTTTTAGACATTGACAACGAACACCTGTTTCTTTGTTAGGTTATTCAACAGGTATTTATATTCAGTAGAAGCTCTCATAAGCCCATTTTACGAAAGGGAAAAAGAATTGCCCAAGATTTAATGGCCGTTACTGTACCATAATTTAAAATATTAAATAGAAGATTTAGTTCTTGTTTTTTTTTTTACGAATTTTTAATAAGCATTTAATAATTAACGGTAAACTCTATTACTGGATAATTATTTCATAAGCTGCCAAAGCATAAGAAGCACTTGATGTTAAAACATTTTTCTTTATTTTCAATTAATTTTCTGATATAATTTACTTGCTCTTTACAAGGAAAACGGATCGATTACCAGAAGCTTGAGCTGGCTGCTCTTTTCATTAAGATAGCGTGAGGTTTTTTACGACTAATTAAGAAAAAAAATATGCTAAAGCGGTATTTTTCTTGCAGATATAATTTTACCTGTAAAATAAAAAAATCTTTTTAAATATAAATAATAGGCTGAAATAATTAATAAATAAGATTTTATTTAACGCACTAACTTAGCAACATCATCATTTAAACTTCTGTTTTTTGAGTTGTTAATCCATCAAACAGTGGGACGAAGTTGCACTGTACCACACAAATTACTCTACAGCTCCTACAGTTCAACCATTTAGGCTTATTTTTTAAAAATTTTTATCATTTTTTTGCTCAAAATATTTCTCTTGATAACCCCACAAGACTGTCTACGTAAAAATGAGGAGCAACTTTTTTTTTTTAGTCCTGGTCTAGGTGGAATGGGCCTTCTTTTTTTTGGTGTTATTACCCAGATCTTATTTACGTTGTGGTGCTTTTTTCGTGTTTCTCAGGATTGGTACCCAAGTTTTGTCTATTTTTATTGCTTCCTCTGTTTTGTTCTCTCTGATCTGAATGTTCAGAGGGTGATAATATACCACTGCACCTAGACCTCAGTAGGTTCCATTGTGCTTCCTCTTGTAGGCGGGAGATTTACTGCGTCGTCCAACCTATTGATTTAAAATAGTTGACATCTTTATGTGGAATCTCCCTATCGGCTAGTAATGGCCAGTTCGTGCCCAGCATGGAATTCCGTTCAAATTTGAGGGCGGGACAATCGCAAAGAATGTGTTCCACGGTCTCATTTTCTTGTTCACAGCCTCTACATAATTATGTGTCCGTTAGACCCATTTAAAATAGGTGTCCTTGTTGCCCGCAGTGGCTAGTTAGAACGCCCATTAGTGTTCAGAGGTTCCTTCTGGACATCATGAGGCTTTTTTTCGCTATTGACTTGTCTGGAGAGCTCAGCATTATTTTTGCGAAGTTGCAGTTCTTGGTATCATCCCATTTTCCTTTAAACAGTCGATGGGAGAATTCTTTAATGATGTCTTTAACTGCTTCTGTTGTCAATTCAGTGGTGTGACGGGGTTAACTAATTTCCGTCATGCAGCCGCCCTGGCCAGCGAGTCAGCGATATGATTACCTTTAGATATGTCATGTCCCTTGATCCAGATTGGTTTGACCACATTATTTAGAGAGATGTTAGTCAGGGCTTGATAACATTCTAGTATAGTAATGCGAAGTAATGCGTAGTCTCTTCAGGTCTAGTAATGCTTGCCTACTATCTGTATAAATACGGATCGTATGGTTGATGATGTTGCGGCTTTTAATTTCGTAAGCCGCTAAGGTTATGACCGTCAATTCGGATTGAAGCACGCTGGGTTCGGCGCCCATTGTCCATTCGATTTTTAGGTTTATGGTTGCTGAGTATATGCCACAGCCTTGGTCTTAGAGCCGTCATTGTACAGGCTAATGATTCCTTTACTCTCACCTTTTATTGTTATTGTTTCCTTTATGTTGATAGTGTAGGGTTAATTGAATGGAACCTTGCTGCAACTGAGTCCGCTCTTGCCTGTAGAATTGGAAGTTCTTTTGTAACATCCCTCCATAGGTCTCGTCCAGTTGAGCTAGTGCATACATTAGTATCTAGATCGACCATGCGGAGGCGTATTAGAGTCATTAAAGCCGCTTTGCTTACAAAGATATTAAGGGGGGTAAGATTCAATATCACCTCCATGGCTCTAGTGGGTATAGTCCTTATAGCACCTGTGATGTTTAAATATGCTATTTTTTGAACCTCTGTTTTTATTAATGTTTTTTGTTTGTTTATGAATCTCTATGGCTTTCCTGTACAGTCTGACTTGATAAAGGGTACCTTTTAATATTTTATGTGGTGGTCCGTTTTTGTATACGTGCGTTCTCCTTTAGTTGATTTTTTAATGGGTTTCAGGTGGTAGTTGGTTTTGTGCTCCTTTATTTTCATGTTAAACGTTCTTTAAGTTGATCCAATATACACAAAGCCGCAGGTATAAGGTATTCGATAAACTCCTGAACATAAAAGCGGGTCCCTGTTGTCCTTGGCTGTTGTCCTGGAAATTTTGAAATTATAGGTATCCGAATTCAGACTAGCTACAGTAACTGATATTCGTCGAAAGAAAATGAAGGGTCAAGAACCAAATTCACAAAGAAAGACCGCAGAAAGAAAGAAAGATTGCCAGATCTTCTTAAAAGGCTTATAGATATGTCATAAGCAATGATTTGTTCTTTGTCAAGAATATCAAGGGACTTGTTCCAGTTGTGTAAAACAAACCAATTTAAATATTTTTTGTAAAAAAAATCTTGTAGAGCGTAGTTCAAATAAGCCGAAATATTTTAAAATAAAGCTCTAAACTAGACCAGAGCAGTTTAGTTAAAGAAATATGGGTCGTTGTCGACGCCGTACTACAGTTAGAGTTAATGAAATTGCCGAAATAAATGGCAAAAAAGAAAATAAATACTCCAGTTTAACGTCAGGTAGTTAAAAATTATTGCTACAATAAAATTTGCCCTTATTAAGGCTTAAATTGTAAAACAAGTATATTTTACGATATAAATTTGAAAATTAATGGGTTTCGTTAATGGGAGACAATGAAATTTAAACATCGTTTAAAGTGGCAGTTTAGAAAAATAAATGTAATATAAATCGTACTTAACAAACTGTTCTGTTATTTTTTATTAGCTAATCAGCACTTCGTTAATAGAAAGAAAACAAATTTGATATAGTTTTGATAACGAGAACATTCTAAAAATGACAGTTAGAAGAAAAAATTCTATTTTCTGCTTTTTTCATCGATTTCCGATCCAGATGTGTCTTGTCCATCCCGACGGTCTTATTTAAACCCGTGTAACATGGTCACACGTGCGTAAAAGTAACTTTTAAACACGCGTGCGTAAAAGATTGTATCTTTGACATTAAAATCACGATTGAAAAGTTATTATTTCGATACGATTTTAAGAAAAAATAATTATATCCGTCGTTTCATCACTATGGATGAATTTAAAGTGTACCACCATGATTCTGAAGACAAAAACAAAAAAGCTTCTCATCCAAAATGTACAGTTCAAGCAAGAAGTTTCTTTGCCAATCACCGTGTAGAAATATTGCTTAAAGTTGAGTACGAATAACTATCGATATCCTGAACACATCACCAATAAAATCATTCAAATTTTCACCCTATTTTTTTCCTATTTCAAATAAAATTTTACTTACAAAAACAATGAACTAGATTCTTTTTTTCTTTCACATAATTAAAATAGTATCCTTTCTTGGATTTTCTTAATTAAAAAAGGCGACACCAAGAAACAATAAAACTTGGTTTTCCTAATTACCCATCAGCCCTTGAAATTACTTTTTGCAAGTGCCATTTAAAAAGACCATTTCACGAAGCAACAATTAATTAAGATAATTATTATGCTGAAAAGAAATTAAAGAAAAATTTAAAAGTTTATGTTGGAATAAGCCATTTGCTCTTGCCAGATGCATAGTTAGATGCAGATATGGTTGTGTTTACCTCTCTTTACGTAAGTGACTTTATTGAAGTAAAAGTGAGTTTATTAGAGATAAAACTTAAAGATTTAGGGGCTTAAAATACAACAAAAATTATTTTTTTTTTTAAATTATATTTAAAAACTTTCTGTATTAATGAAAAAAGATTATTCATTAAAACAGACAGATCAGTACAAATAACCTTAAATAAAGAACCCACTATTTAACTGTAAAATATTTCACTTCTAAAAATCTTATATCAATCATAAAATCTTTATAAAATCCACACTACCACAAACTATTTTCATTTAATGGCAACATTTAATCTATAAAAGAATCCGAAACAAAAAAATTGGGGAAATGAATTAAAAAAAACTTTTACCCCTCCAAAAAAAAATCAAACTGAAAAGTAAAAAAAATTATAACATGGGATAAAAAGGGAGATAATAAGAGAACCACCAAAAATGGTTACAAAAAAGTTATTTTTAAAACGGGGTTTTAGGGTAAGAGTTGGAAAAATGACTACCCAGACATAGACACCACAGGCACGCAAGGAATGGCAAGACACCAAACTATACAAACTTTATATACCTCTGACTTTCCTAAATTCTGAATACTAAAAAATTCGTATTATTCGCAGATGATGCTCTTCTTATACGCGCACTCATTTGCAGCAAAACGCCGCAAGACAACACCGTAGACTCATCTTCTATCTACGACCTTGGCATGAGAAGTGAAGATTAGCAAATGAGGAAAAGAGCGAATGCATAGATTATAACTAAAAGTTCACCACAACAAAATAAACATTCCTAATAAAATGCTGTAAACGAGACATACATACAACCTCATACACACTTAAATGTTCGGCGTCACTATTGACGACCGACTATCATTCCAACAATATACGAATCTAGTTACTGCATAGAGCGCTTTATAGGCATGCATAATCTCTATGCATTACTTCTTCCAAAATCCTAAGCTGTCAATCGTAACAACTGATCTATATACAAACAAAATGTCTGGACCAACAATAACATATGCTGCACCAGTCTATGAGATATAAATATTTTTACAGACAAATTTTTTAAAACAATGCCTAAAATCTATCCTTACACGAGACCTGACGTTAGGCTCAGACATCACGATGGCATAACACAGCCAAACCACTATACAAAAGACTACCATTTTATTAATAGAGAGATATAATCCTTTATTTTCATGACCCAACCCTAAACCCATCCGATACTGAAATCACAGATAAATACCAAGACACTTACAAAACAAACACGTACATAACAAGAACATAAGAAATGATGAAGTAGTGAATAGAATGAATGAGCGAGCGAATCTTAAAATAATATGTAATAAATGCAAAGTGTACCAGATGAGCAACAAACAGACCAGAGTTAGATGCTTAAAAGCTAATGAAAATTTGACATTGGTTATACTTGCACCATGTAAATTAAGCTGGTTTTTTGGAAACTTTTCCAGCTATCTGAGAAAATATAATATGCAATAGCAACTCAAATAACTGTCAAACCAAACTTTATGGAACAAGGTTCAGTGTTAACTGACAGGATTAGACATTTCAAAAAACCTACCTCCGGTTACCATCAGCCCCAACCTCCTGGTTGCTTTCAACTCGCAAAGCCTGAAGGTAATCAGAGGCTAACATCGTTGGTAAGACATTTACGAGGTAAATATAGTATATAGTAGATACGTTGTAGTTAAGAAGTATTGTAAATATTATATTAATGAATAAAGCTATTTGGAGGAAAGGAAGGGACCAAGTTGGCAATGCATTGAGGGGAAGAAAACAGCCTACCATCCTGCAGTGGAAAGACTGTGAAGACTTAGAATCACAAAAGACAGGCATTATATGGGGCAACGAAATGGAGCCCATTGGGAAACATATCAACCAACCAGTCTCTTCGTTAGAAAACGGACTTGTAGAAGGAACAAGGATTCAATGAAGGATTGGGCAGATAAGATGATGTGGAGATTAGTGTACAAAATGGCTCCCAAAAAGAAGGAAGAAGAGGTAAATGAACACACTTACCCTCCACATGATTGCAAAATCAAAATTAATAAGCTTAATAAATAAATATTAACAAGACTTGGGAGAAACCAGCTTAAATTGATCAACAAAATATGATGTGGATCAACAGAAAGAGTATCTTGGCAAAGTCTTCTTCGGAATGAGGCATGGTCTGTAGGCTCTAAACTGCAGCAATAATAGAGTGGAATTCAACTGAAAACAAAGCCGTTGGAAAATTAGATCTGCTAGTGCCAACTCTAGGTTAGACCGGAAACTCTTCACTCCACCCTTATATTATAATGTTTCTATAACACTTTGTATAAATTAAAAACTTTTAAATAATAGCGTAACAAGATAGATAGTACAGTCGTAAGTTTTTATAACTTTTTTAATTTTAGTGTACACGGGATATTCATTTGCCCAAATGAAGGACCTAAGACTTCAGATTTCACATTTTCATCACAGTTACTGGGTGGATGTGTACATGTAGCCACAGCTTAGCTCTCAACACATTATCCTTCAGCCCCTCAAAATTCGCCGACAATCAGGAAGAATCAATCGCACGTTATACTCCGGATAGAGCCTCCGAAGTTCGCCGTATGAAGATCTTGAGATATTTGGCTTGTTTTTCCCGTTTCTTTATATCGTAATGTTAGTTTCCCTCTCCAAGCGAAAACTTAATCATACAGAGTTATTTTTATCAAGGAATTACATTGTGCTGTTTATTGAATGCAGTTGGAAAACGCCTAATTCCAATATATGCTTATTGTCGCTTTTCCGCTAATTTCTGCCTTGATATCGCTGTACAAACGGTGGAATTTCGCTTCGACATCAGTATAACGTTTGAGGTAAAGCAGTGGGGGGCAAATCTTAAAGCGCATTGTGGAGGATGTAACCACTGACAGCATGCACGGAGATGTTTGACAACAAGACTCGCGTCTAGAGATACCCTGTGATCATCACGAGCTTCTGATAGTGAGTGACACATGAAACGCTTTATTATGCAGGGACTCGGATAAAAAATACATTATGAAAGAATTTAGTCCCTGCATTTTTTATTCGAAATATAATTGGGGAAATAAAAAGTCACATGGTGTCCAGAACCAACGACCGACTAAAACTTAGCTTTTAATTGTTCAAATTATATGTAAGTAAACAAAATTTTAAACAACGTATTAGAAAACCCGGGGAATATATAAATAATTTTTAAAAATATAACTCTCAACATATCAAAATTATAAAATTGTTAATAATTTTTATGTAGGGATAATTGGATACCAAAAGCCCTAAGTCGGTCATGGTTAATCTGTTAGCAAAGCGGCTTTTATTTTCCCCAATGATATGACAGACGTAAAATGCGCAGACTATTAAAAGTCCTATGGCTGCTTTACATAAATGTATTATTTAGAAAGCCCAATTTTTAATAACGCCCTCCTGAATCTCTGAATAAGAAAGCATGTCATGTGGGTCAACACCTGAATGGCGAAGTCAGATCGCTTGATATCTCTTCTTCTGGACGCGAGTGACAAATAGATACATAAGAGTTTGCGTTGTCGACGCATGAGTAGTGGTTAGAACTGAAAGCTGAACAATAAAAAGTAAATAAAAACCACAATGGTAACGGATTTAACACTTTCTTTATTTCTTATTTACACTGGATATTCCTCCTGGGGTGTTGCCAATTATAATTAAAGACAATTTTAAACTAAAGAACACAATCTTAAGAGAATTTTCTTTCCGGTTCCAAAACATTGCCCGACAAACTTTGAAAATTATTTTAATTAATCGCTGTTTGCCGAAGTGATATTCTGAAGCAGCATTTCTGAGGGACGAAATTTAAGGGTTAAAGAGCAAATAGCCGTAATGACTTTATGTTTTTTTTCTGCTGCGGCCCTTTTTCTAATTAGAAAGAAAAACAATTATTTTTTAATTGATTTAGAGAAGGGAGAAGTATTTTTAAATCGCCTTTTTACTTTATATACAAAAGAAAAGAGCGGGTGTTGTATTTAAGTTAAAGATTTATTTTTTCTTACTCAAAATCAATTCGCCTTAATTGGCCCCTTGAATGAAAAATAGTTAAATCTTTTCTTTGTCTATAAGAAAACCATCTGCAAAATAAATTTCTAGAAAAAAATGGTTTCGACGTAATTACGATATAGAGTTTGAATCTAAACCTTTCAATTGGACGTCAGACCAACACCTGCGACGAGACGAGATCTGCTGAATATAATATTTTCTTGCTCTGTTTCCTTACTTTATTCAGAGCAAAAATATAAAACTTATGGCGGAGAGCCTGAACTTCTCACTTTGTTCTTTTCTTCACCCCGTGAGTGTCTGGATTGTGGAACGCATTTCCCACAGAGGTTTACCCTTCTCTCTCCAAATCTCTAAAAGATAGACTTTCTTTGGGCATAGAGGCTTCTTAATAAAAAGAAAGATCAAAAATCCTGATAGGTACGACTTCTAAGATTGATTGCTTTAAAATTAAGACACCTTCAAATAAATGGATAACCCCGGTCCAGCCAAAACAGTTACAAGTGTTTAATTCTGTTGGGAATAATCACACCGAATGTAGGCCGTAGACACCCTTGACAGTGTAGCAGCTACTGTAAGTACAACCTTAATCAAACAAAGCTGAACATTAGAGGTAAGTGGAGCCGTCCCTAAAATAACCAAGCTTAGTACCGACAGGTTAAGATGTTATTGTGCGCCATGTAGCTGTATTACGCAAAAATATTCAGAAGTTGATTACAGCAACAACACCCTTAGTAAAAACTGGCTTCCCAATAATTCACGGATCTGTGAAATTCGAATGAGATCTTTCACCAATTTCAAGTAGGTGATGTGCAATGGAATCGGCAAAAGAACTCGTTCAAATCTTACATAATTGTGAACTAATGAAAATCAGTTTTCACTAAAAGTGTCGTTTTAAGCAGCTTCTAAAGATATTTGCGTAATACACCTACAAAATTAAATTATGAAAAAATTACCCCAAAATTCACTTTAACTTAACAAAGAAATTTATTTGACTTTCATTAGAAAACCGAAACGCCTTACGGAGTCTATGACACTATAAACATTAGAGAGTTCAAAGTCAAAATAAAAAATTATTTACAGTTTTTTGGTTACCCGGTATCACTTCTGTGACACTCGACACAGATTATTGACGAACTATCTTATTAATAAGTTTAGCTATTATCTTGTTTTTGCCGTTAACCTTCTATAATACATTCACTAATTCACTTCCATCACCACTCCAGCTAACTCCTGTCCTGGTACAGTCTCTTACAATCACTTTTAAGCACTTTGCTTTACTTTTAAACTTTACGTAAACATGTTAAAATAAATTTGACACAGAGAAATACTTGAGTAGCTTTACTTAGCTAGAAATGTAAACTTCGTACAAAACTTTATAATTTTACTTGATTACAGAGAAAAGATGTAAAAGCCAATTCTCTTGTGCTAACACGGAGAAAGTGGCATTAAACTACCATGAAAACTGACATTTTATCAAATTATTTAAATAGAACATATCGGTAATTTGCCCAAAGGCGAGAACAAATTTCAGACAGTAATTTACTAACAAAACTCAAAGTCTTGCTAAAGAATAGAACGGTAATTTTCCCGAAATGCGGAAAGAATTTTAGACACTGTTTATTTGACGAAGCCAGAAGTCTTACTAAATTGTTAGCGCTTTGACCTCGCTCTATGCTACCCATGTCATTGCTCTATTTACTTGACGGGCGCGTGACGTAGTCTTACGTCGCTATCCCTTTCAACGTCGATCGAAAGGCCCGAGCTTTCATTGGATGCATCGGATCGCTACCAGAGCTGTCGGTAATTGAATTAAAATAATTGAAAAATCGTATTCAGTTACTTCTCAGTAATTGGATTACTTTAAATTAATTACTTTCCGGAAAAAGGTAATGTGGATCATCATCTAACTAGAATGTTAGTAACTGCAATTGGCACCTGATTTACGAATCGTAAGCATCCTAATTACTTAATGTTGATATTACTTATAAAGTAAATAAATTACTTACTTTTAGTTTTAATTGATAATTGAATTACTTTTAACAAACATGCTGGTAATTGGTTATTGTAATTGAATTACTTTGTAAAAGTAATTGCGACAGCTCTGACTGCTACGTCATCCCAAGTTCACGAAAGCATGACGATGTGTTAGCGTTACATTCCTATGGGCCTTTTCTTTTGTTTTGTTGTTTTAAATTGTTAAAGAAAATTTTGAATATTTTAAAGAGGTGTTGTCACGATTATAAAGGAAAGTTACTGTTAAAGTTTAGATTATTATTATTTTATAAATATTTAAAAGAAAATATTTTGGAGAAATGTTTCTGCAACACAACCAATCTTAAAGTCGTATCTACTAGGATTTTTTAAGTCTCCTCGTATCTAAGAACAAAATTTTAATAAAACTCCACTCACAATTGCTTGTTTGTTTAGAACTGTCGCAGTCCTTTCAAATGAAATTAAACCCCATTTACCAAAACAATTGTAATGTGATTATTTTCGCAAGGAATTCAAACAGTCCCCCTTTCAACTTGACTAATTTAAAAACCCTTCTTAATTAAAGGAACGGCAACACCACAAAACAATAAAAAGTTTACTCCTAATTAACCAGCCACTCCTAAAAATTCGGCCCTTACAAAAGCCCTTTTACGAAAGCATTTTACTCAAAACAATTCATTTGGGTAATTGGCAAACTTTGTTATGGTTTATTTTGGCCGTGAACTCGTCGAAACATGATTATTCTTTTAGTCAATTATTGTAATTACTTCTTCTTTTTGTAAACTTCTGTTTATACAGGGTGCTCCAAAATTTGTGAGCAATATTTTTGGGACTTATTGTACTTTCCAAAATGCAAAAAAAGTTTCCTTGAAAGTGCTAGACAATGTTATGGTTTCAATAACACTAAAATCTTGGACTTCCATTGTCTTCATTTTCTTATTGATACACTATGTTTCGGTTAGTGGTGTATCTTCAACCGTTTTCAAGTGATAACTAAAAACTATTCTTAAACGTACCATATACAAGGGTTTTATTGAAAATTTGAATATTTTAGGGTGTAATCTACATTGAAAATTAATGATAGTATGCCTTGAACATGTCAAAAAAGTTCCAGCATAAGAAGTATAAACTTTAAGGAAAAAATGGAAATTAATTTTTTTCAAACCCTCAGAGATATCAATATATTATTAACACGTACACAGATAATTACTAGAAAATGTCAAATGTAAAAAGCAAGTGACATATTCCATGGCAACTAGATTCATTGCAAAATTTTGTTCTTGATTAATTTTCCTAGAAAATAAAACAGATTTTATTTTTTTCTCAAAAACGGTGCATCGCAGGAGAACAATTCAAGAAAGCTCTTATGTTTAAAATTAAACGGTGAACTTAAAAATATTTTTTATTTGGAAAAAAACCATTGGCGTACCATTTTTTTCTTCAAAAATATGAAGTCAGTGCCTGTACGCACGCCACTGTTAAGGCTGAAAATTGTTTTTGTATTGAAAAATATGCCTTTTTATTAACTGTAGCTACGTGTTAAATATCACTAAGATATTTCTAGGGGTTTCGAAAATATTAATTAATTTCCATTTTTTTTCTAAAAGTTTAACACCCCGTATTTTCGTAACGGGACATTTTTGGACCATAGTTTATAAGGCTAATTTTTCATGTATTATTTGTTGTTCACCTAAGCTTGACTGATTTTTCACGTTTCAGCAACGGCTGCCAGATATTCGGAATATCGATACTAGGCTCGCAAAATATATTTTGGTTGTTTACAATTATTACAGCTTCTTTGAATTTTCTTTTTGTCCAGTGGGTTTCTTTATAAATGATTTTTTGTTTCCGTCCATTGTATGCGGTGTTGTTTTGATCAAGCGTGTTTGGCAATCCCTGACTTCGACGTTTCACCTCATTCCGTATGTCCTTTATATTCTCTAACTCTTAATTCGAGTGGCCTTTTTGTTTTTCCAATATACAGTGTGTCCCAAATTGATGGGGAATGTATGGGGATCTTGGAAACCACGATGGATAGAAAATCGGTTAAATGGAGAAAGTTTTGGAAAATTATGTTAGTAAGCTAATCCCGTTTACTACATGGTTTTATCTATTCAGGTTTTTGAGAAATTTTGAAAAAACCTTAAACATGCATTTTCGAAAATCGGCCATATTTTTTTTATAAGTGAAAATTTTTAAATCTGTAAAAACTTCTTTAAAGCAACTTTTTTTGTAGAATATGACCGTGTAGTCAATTTTTATTTATTACGTTTCGGGTTTTTAGAATCATCATCTACTTTATGTTTTCATATGACCGCCATATTGGATTTTTACGCAGCCAAATAGTGCTTTTTATTCTGATTTTAACAATGTATAACATGTTATAATTTAAGAGTTTATAACCTCATTTATTTCAAAAAACAAATATTTTCTTAGTTGGCCTTGATTCCAGCGAACGTCGTTTTTTTTTGTAAACAATAAAATATTAGTAATTGTCAAAATAGATAAGCTGAACAGATATTTTACAGAAATGGGTTTTGCGAACAAAGCTACACCGTTAATACCGTGTTACAACAAAACTACACGTAACAAGTTAATTGAAACAAGTAAAACCAAAAACAATGAAAAGTGGCTAAACTAATATTCCTACTAAAATGGAGATGTATAACGACCTAAAATTCAAAATGTTGTCCATTTCTCTTAACATATTTACGATATTTTTTTAAATAGTCTTAACTACCCTATGAATGGTTGACTTAGGTATGTGGAATTCTCTATCAACATCTCTGGCTGAAGATGTTGGACTTTCGTTAAAATGTTGGTTAACTGCAGCGTCTCGTTGTCGATTTTTTTCAACGTACTTCTTAGATCGTGGTTTTTTAAAGCTTCCGGATTCAAGCAAATTTGTAACCAGTTTTCAAAAGTATGTTAGTTTAGGATGCTGCCTCTCAGGAAAATTGTCGAAATACGTTTGCGCAGCTATATTACCATTTCTATTGCTTTGGAAATAACGTTGCAAAATATTAAGTTTTTCTTAAAATAATTAACCATTTTACAGAGTTAAAAAAATTGTAATAACGTACCCGAGCTAACTTAATAATGACGCTAGATGACATTCGCCAACTGAGAAAATTTTTTGTTTTGAAGTAGATAAGGTTATAAACTCCTTAACTATAACATGTTACACATTGTTGAAATCAGAATAAAAAGCACTATTTGGCTGCGAAAAAATCCAATTCGGCGCCCATATGAAAAAATAAAGTTGATGATGATTCTAAAAACCCGAAACGTATAAAATAATAATTGACTACTCGGTCATATTAACAGATTTAAAAAATTTTCACTTATAAGAAAAATATGGCCGATTTTCGAAAATGCATATTTCAGGTTTTTTCAAACTTTCTCAAAAACCTGAATAGATAAAACCATATAGTAAACGGGATTAGCTTACTAACATAATTGTCCAAAACTTTCCCCATCTAACTGAGTTTTCTATCTATCATGGTTTCCAAGATCCCCATACATTCCTCACCAATTTGGGACACACTGTATACCTCATCACAACAAAAAAAAATATTGGAACGTAGCCTCTCTATATATTCTAATATACAAAAAAGGGCAATGAAATATGTATCTAGATCTAAAAATGTTGACACAATTCCACAGTATTAAGGAGGAGGAATTGTCAAATTGTACCGAAGATTTATGCTGCAACTTGTATTAGATAAATTATTGTCTTCTTAACAATACTCATTTAAATTTCAAAGGTGCGGCTTTATAATATGAAAAAATTCAGTTTGGTGTAAGTAGGTTTTGAAACAGGGTGTGATCATACAATGTAATATTCAGTTTTATTTTTTACATGCTGCATTTATTACTAGCAGGTTGATGTTGTAATGGTCTATTGCTGTTCATATACAGGACGTCCGAGAAATACGAGTACAAAAAGTAACAAAGAACAATATCTAATAAAAAAAGCAGTACACTAATAGTCCAGTAACTGAACACCTGAAAGTACCCAAAGCTGTTAATAAATCTGTATAGTTTTTATTTTATTTTTTTTTTATCTTGGGACACGTACCGTGGTTGTCTTCAGTGTAGTGAGAGGGAGTTTGTTCATACGGGACTTAAATTTTTGGAGATTGGGAGGAGACGGAAAAACTTCTGCGGGCAGCAGGTTCCATAGTCTTGACACTCTAGGGATAAAGGAACGAAGAAGGCGGGAAGTTCGGGGCATCTCTAAACTGAACTGTAAAAGGATGCATAAAAGTTGCACTACGTGTTGCTCTGTGGAGAGCTGCCAGAGAAAGAATTATACTGGCCAATTCCTCTGAGCAGAAGCCGTGAAAATACCTATAGAAGAGCGACAGATCCCCTACAGCTCGACGATGGGCAAGAAGAGGAAGCCTTTCTGTGAGCGTTAGATCATTAATAAGACGAACGGTTTTTTTTAATGGTGTACAGAATGCTAAGTGCTGTAGGGGACGCCATTCCCCAGACATGAGACAATATTCTAAAGGGTCTGATTTGGGATACATACAGAGTGTACAGATTGGAAGAAAGAAATATTTTCTGGCTCGGAAGAGGAATCAATCTTTTTGAAGCTGCCGAAGCTATGGATGAAATGTGTTTGTGCCAGTTGAGGTTATTCTCAAAAGTAACGCCGACTAGATTAAACGACTCTTTGTTCTGCAGAACTTGGCCGCTCATATGTAAGGGATGAGCATTCGCAGACTTTTTCGCGACAGCGAACATGACTGTGTTTTTGAGGCATTAAACTGAACAAAGATTTTTGGCGCCCCAATCCAAGATAAGTTTGAGGTCTTGTGAAAGAGATATCTGCATTGACCTGCGCTTGTTTTCAAAATCAAATTACACGGTGGCTTAAGAAATTGAATACTAGAGTGGAGGGTACTATCGTCAGCAAAACTATAAATGGGATTAATTGTGGAAGAGAGAAGATTGTTAATGTGTAGAAGAAACGGCGTATGTGCCAGCACTGAGTCCTGAGGCACTCCAGCATTAATTTGGTAGAAGCCGGAGGAATGACCATCTACACTAACTGATATACGTCGATTAGAAAGGAAACTGGAAAGCCAAGAGCAAAGCTTAGGTAAAAGACCGTAAGAAGGAAGTTTGTTAAGAAGCCCATCATGCGAGACCTGATCGAAAGCTTTGGATATGTCAAGAGCAACGATCTGGGATTCACCAAGAAACTCAAGGGACTTGTTCCAGTTGTGTGAGACAAAGGAAAGAAGATCAGCTGTGGATCTACTATGACGGAATCCATATTGTCTATCATGTAAGATCTTATGTTTTTCCAGATACTTTAAGATTTGGAAATTAATGAATTTTTCCATTACTTTGCAAACAACCGAAAGAAGAGATATAGGTCTATAGTTAGAAGGGAGACTTTTGGATCCTTTTTTGGGGACAGGTTGCACACGTGCAGCTCCCGGGAAAATGCCCGTGTCGTAAGAGATTCGAAAGAGGCGAGTTAAAATGGGTGCAAGCTCGGGAGCACATTTTTTTAAGACGATTGCTGGTATGCCACCCAGCCCAGACGATTTTTTAGTATTAAGAGAAGAAAGAATACGCTTGATCTGTTTGACTTTAAAAATTATATCGGACATTTTATGAGGAAGAGGAAGATTAATAGGAGAATCAAGCGTAGAATTGGCAGCAAATTGTTTGGCAAATAGTTCGGCTTTTCCTTTGGAGGTAGAGACAATTCCATCTTCAGAGATTAGGGGTGGAAAAGAATTTGTGCAAAAGTTCTGACTAATATTTTTGGCAAAGGACCAGAAAGCTTTACTGCCATTTGAGCAAGAGAGAACTTTATCTTTTATTGTTACTGTTATATTGTTAAAACGATCTTTTGCTTTTGAGATGATCTGATTATACTGATTTCTTGCTTTAGTTTTCCGCGAATATCTGCCAAAATATGGGAATTGGAAAATTTTTGTTCAGACAATAAATTAAGACTACCTCGAAATCTACAAAAATGGTCCCTACCATTTTTTTCGCAATACCAATATTTTTCGCAAAAAACGGCCGTCGAAAAATCCATAACATTCCACACTGGATAGATCTGGTTAGTTGTGAGTCGCGAGTCACTGGTGTAATGATCCCTGATTTTTGACAAATTATTTGACTTTTTTATAAAGAAAAAAGTACATTTAGAAACTTGACAATCTCGCTTTTAAATGATGTGCATTGAAAAGCATTTTATTAGAAGATGAGTTTTTGATTCGCGTTTATTCTATATTTTCCAGAACTCTGGAAACGGCTAAAAAATGCAGATGGGCAAAACAATTTTTTATCGAAACGCAAGAAAGATGGTAAAGGAAATTTTCTAGGATCATTGAAGACTTGCTAGGATCTCATTATAAAAAGAAATGTTAATAACAAACCATTTTGTTCAAAAAATATCAATAAATTAATGAGATACTCTCAAAATATCGAGAAAAAAAATTTTGACCCTTTTTTTATATTCCATAAAAATCAGACTGGACCCAAACTCATATGCAAAGATAGGTACGGATTTTTTCATTCAAATAAACTTTGAATTATTAAAAAATGTACAACAATGCCCGAGTAATGGAACAATTCGTCCGCGCGCTTATAAGTGAATCCATGAAGATAGCGGCATTCTAGCGGTAGAGCGGCAGCTGAAAGAACTTTTGGGTCCCGTTATCTCGAAAACTATCGATTTTCAAAAAAAGTGTAGAAATCATTTTTGTAGATTACAAGGCGATCTTTATTTTTTGTTTAAACAAAAATTCTCCAATCCACATATTTTGGCAGATATTAGCGGGAAATCCATTTTTCGGACCTTGAAGGGCCATTTTCAGTCCTGTTAATGTTGATAAACTTTATTTCGCTCTAACTTATTCCCAAAGACCTAAAAATTGCGCCACGAGGGAAAACTGTACAGATTTATTTACAGCTTTGTCTCTTCATTTATTGGACTATAAACCTTCTTGATACTTAGTACATTTATGCCAAATGTTATTAAAATACAGTAGACTCGCGCTAACGTATACTCAAAAAGTTTTGGACCAGTTCGCTTTATCGAAATGTTTACATTATGGAGATTTTATTAAAAAAATAATAAAATCAAAGAAAAATTACGTTAACGCATCTGTTTATTTAACTAAAAAGAGAGGCATTAGTTTGTGTGAACCTGTGGCATTTGTGCACCCCAAAAGAGTTATTCTTTGTTAAGCTATTTTTAGACCAGGCGCCGTTTTTTCAAAAATTTTAACTTAATTTTGTCGGGCAACAGCTTCCAATATAATCCGGTCTTATCTGCGTTAAAGATTTGATGTTCAGTAAGACTAAGCTGTAGAAAAGTATTTTTCAAGTTTCCGATAAAGGGATTTACAAGTTCGGGTTGCTAAGGCAACTTTTTTCCCGCAATTTTAAGCAATCTTACACTATAGTGCCATTTTAATTTTGGGGCCCCACCGCTTGCATTAAATTTTTAAATTTCCTTTTAACTTTTTTGTAAATCTAAAGCCTTGTGTTTAAGCATATCTTCACCTGTGACTGGCAAATTCCTTTCACGATGTTTGGTAAACCATTTAACAGCAAGCTTTCCTATTTTGGGTTTTCCTCACGTTTTAATGTGCACTTTTTTATTTTTTTAGGTCTTAAACTCTCTCCAACCACTTTCAGATTTTTTTTTCTCTTTATTTTTTATGGCACATATAGTTGATTTGGTTTTTTGACATTTCTTCGACAATGCGGTAACACTCATACCATTTTTATGCTCTTTCAAAATTTTAGATTTTTCAAAAAGAGTTAAACATTTCTCATTATTTTTAACCACATTGTAGACACTCTCTCCTGATCTTTTTGCAAACTAAATAAAATAAACGCACTGAATGCGTATACCGATATAGGTACTAGCAAGTTTAGACAAATCTGAATAGGTGTACTAAGATTTCCCAAAATTCACATTATCGAAAACTGTTTTTGTTCACACTATAGAATTAAAATGGTTATATTTTAGTGTTCACATTATTGAGTTGTTCATATAAACGTAAGTTCACATTACCGCGCGTGTACTGTATCTAAAGTGGTATTACAGACATTAATAATAAATGATTTATTTTTAAAAATTTTACCAGTCTGTATCTCAAAAGTTAAGACGTTTAGGACATACGTTCATATAAAGTTTTCCTGTTAGAAA
This sequence comes from Listronotus oregonensis, assembly GCA_019359885.1. Taxonomy (NCBI): domain Eukaryota; kingdom Metazoa; phylum Arthropoda; class Insecta; order Coleoptera; family Curculionidae; genus Listronotus; species Listronotus oregonensis. Next base: position 21,719 of record JAHBCN010012442.1, read on the forward strand.
GAACCCAAAAATCGCCTGCTTAAATATTGACCCTGTTTAACTAATTTAAAAAAAAAATTAAACAAACATAAATTTAACATAATAGCAAAATATTATGTATTTAAATCAGGTTTTAAAATATCTCGCTGTATACAGGGTGATTCATAAGTCGAGGCGAAAAATGGGATCCCGTACTCATTTTTTAATTTTGAAACGAAAATTAAGAATACTTTTTTTTGAAATTCGCCTTTGTTTATAAGATATTTGCATAAAATGAATTAGTTAATTAGTAATACAATAATCTAGTCGCTGTATTAAAACTATACGTCGTATGTGAAAATAAGTGTTGGTAAATATTAGAGAAAATTAAAATTTTTATATTAAATATTATTAGAAAACATATGGTACATAACAACAAATAACTTTATTATTTTTCAAATACAAAATAAACAAAGAAATGTAAAACAAAATTAAAACAAGTGTTCAAAAACTCCACCATTCTCACGGATGCAAGCATGACGTCTGTTTATTAATGAATTGTACACCTCTGCAAAATTTGTTGTAACTTGTATATGCTGTACAGCATTATTAATTCTTTCCTGCAATTGTTCAACCGAGTTTATTTGTACAGCATAAACCATCTGTTTCAAATGGCCCCAGAGATAAAAGTCAAGGGGGTTGAGGTCAGGAGACCTTGCGGGTCAACGAACAGGACCATTTCTTCAAAATTATTATTCAACCACCTAACAACATTTCTTCCAACGTGTTGTGGTGCACCATCGTGTTGATACCACATTCTGTTCTGTAGGTTGAGAGCCAATCATCCAGCACAGTATTTTCAACTTGATTTTCCAAAAGTTCCAAGTATAAATTAGCATTCAATCGTGGGGTAGAATCTTGGAGAGGTAACAATCATCCGTTAAAAATGCCACACCAGGTGTTGATGCAAAATCTTTGCTGAAAATTGCGAACTCTTATTGCGTGAGGATTTTCTAGTGAACAAATGTGGTTGTTGCGGAAATTATTAATACCATCTCTGACACAAATGAAAATTGATTCGTCCGACCACAAGGTCTCTCGAATAAACTCGGATTTACATTGTGTTGTTGTAATAACCACTGACAAAAAACAGACGTTGTTCTGTGTCACCTGGTTGCAAATTGTGCACGTTTTGCCGATGGTAAGGATGGAGAACTTCCTGATTTAAAGTTCGCCAAGCGAAACTCTGACTAAGTTGGATACGTGTTGCAATTCGTCAGGTACTAATTTCTGGTTGATCAAGAACCGAATCAATTACAGCTTCCTCTTGTTGTACTGTATGACTTCTATTACGGCCGCTTTTAGGACGCTTAACAATTCCACATTCGCGAAGTCTTTGAAAGGAGTCAGAAAAAACGCGTCTAGAAGGTTGCCTTCTGTTTGGAAACCTCTGCTGATACCCACGACAAGCTGCTAGACCATTTCCGTCACATAAACCGTAGATATAAATGATATCAGCATATTCTTCGTTGGTAAACTCCATCTTCTCGTAGCTTTTACAATAACAGATTCAAATGCATTTAACTGTTGACAACTGTCAAATTTAATTTCACATATGGCGTCTGGTATTAATGCGCTTACTAGATTAAGAAGGCTCTTTATTTTATTTTTAATTATTTCGTCGGTAAAAGTTTGAAGTAAAATATCTCGGAAACGAAGGCGAATTTCAAAAAATAGTATTCTTCATTTTCGATTCAGAATTAAAAAATGAGTGCGGGATCCCATTTTTCGCCTCGACTTATGAATCACCCTGTATAGATTTGGCATTGGCATAATAAGTAAAATATTTTTAGTTCTAATCGCAATTAATTGTTAAGAAATTATTATGTTTATATAAAGATATAAAATCAATGATGTATAAAATAGGTAATTTTGTGAAAGGTGTTCATTCAAGTACTTTAAAATAATTAATAACAAATGTTTTTATGTTAATACGTAGTCAGTTATTAATGGAGGTTCCGTTAACAATAAAAGATTTACACAAAAAAATCAGCTTCTATAGTAATGTAATTGGCATTCGCCTATATACGATCATTTGTTCATGACCCACACTAAAATCAAAAATTAAATGCTTACCTACGCATGGGAAAGTGCTGATGATGATTTTGGTAATTATTTAAATTGTTTGTTTGGTTAGCTACATATTAAAATAATTCTAAAGATGTTGTTTATGTACAGTGACGACCATTAAATCTTGGACAAAAAATTTGTCAAATTTTGACTTTTCTGCCAATTTTTGTAATTCGTTCTTTTAATCTTGTTTTACCTTTAATTACAATAAATAAAGCAAAAGAGTAAAAAAATATTTATATTTGATAAAAACTAACAAATTAAAAAATTAATTAACGATTGAATAAATTCAAAAGCTTAAATATCCTCCAAACAAATTTAATATTTTTTTCGGTTCCGTTTTTTTGACAGAGATTAGCCCTTTCCCGGCATCGAATGGACCAAAGCCGGGCGTAGTCCACTTTTTCCCTTAAAATTTTATCCTTAAGTTCGTTTACATTTTGCGGCCTAAACTCATTTTCCCTTTTTATTTTTTAACTAATAAGCCCCAAACATTTTCCATAATATTTAAATCTGGACTACGTGCCGGCCACCGTAAAACCCTGATACGCTGCTCTTCCATCCATTCATCGACTTGTCGGGCCGTATGAACGGGACACTTATCTTGATGAAAAATAAAATTTCTGCCCGGAAATCGATCCAGTACAGAAGGAAGCATGATATTCTGTAGTAGATCTATATATACCTCCGCATTGAACCTTCCTTCGATAAAATAACATACACCAAGTCCTTGTGCCACCCCAAACATTTACCGAATATTTTTCATCAAATCTTGTTCCTTGAAACCTGTATACCTTAAGTATCCCATTGTAGCACGACTGAAACACTTTTTCATCGGTGAATATTATATTTTCCCAAGAAATCGGAGGTTCCAAGTAAAATTGAAGAGCAAATCCAATTCGTTGTTCTTATTTGCATTTGTTGAAAACGGTTTTAATGCTGCCAGGTGGCAGCGCAATTCGGATATTTGCCTTATTCTTCGCCAGGCCGTTCCAACGAACTCAAGGACTAGAATTAACGCAACGCCAGTTTGTAGGCAGGGTGTTTGATATAGTGATCTGCTTGTTTTTGTTTTGGAAAAACCCAAAACAGGAAATTACCTTGAAAATGTAATAAAATTATTCAAAAATATTGGTTTTTGTGTTAATATAGGCAACATCGGTTTAAATATAAACATTTATTAATATGACAGTTCCAAGCATTCGTTTAATAATAAATGATAGTAAATCAGGTGTTGTAAGGCACTCTAATATCATTTTATCTCTTTCTAGTAGGTTGTATTATTCAATAACACGTTTTGTAAACTGACTTGATCAAAAGCAATCGAATTGGGCATCTAAAGTAAATGTCATGTCTGTCTGTCACTTAAGATAATAAACAAAAATAGTTTTCCGGCTTTAAAATTAATTTTTAACAATAAAGAATCATCGATTTATAAAAATGTAATTTATGGGGCAATGCCATAAACATTGAAAAAGTTATTATTTCCGGAGTGATGTTATTTAGTGTGTGGTTGTGCCGTGTGTTTACAAGAACTATCCCTCCTTGCCCCCCTGAACATATTAATGCCAAACAAGGTTTGTTTACTTTATTTCTATCCAAGAATTCGTTGGGCCGTTCTAACCGATGCTGGGGAATTGCTTTCCGTTTTTACTGTAACTACAGATGGTTGGTTTCTCAAAACATTAACTGTTTTTGATTTGATAGTTTGGGGCGACCACTTCCAGCTCTTCTCTTAAAGGAGTGTGTTTCCTGCCATTTTTTTTAAGAAAATGAATAATACTCTTTGGGATGTTAAGCTCTTCCGCCACATCCCTTTTTGGCCAACCTCTTTGCTTAATATAATGAATAATCAATACTTTTTGATCCAAAGTTAAGTTTGGCGTTTTAAAAAATATTTTTAGGCACTGACAACGAACACCTGTTTCTTTATAAGCTTGTTCAACAGATATTTATATTCAGTAGAAGGTGGCATAAGCCTATTTTACGAAAGTAAAAAAGAATTGCCCTAGATTTAATGGCCGTTACTGTACATTGTTGTATATATTGTGATGGCACAGGGACTGAGCAGGATAGCCTTTTATTTAAAAAAATATTAATATAGCCATCCAGTACATTTTGTTTTATAGAATCTTAAAAGACACTTAGGAAAGTGAATTAAAATAAAAGAAATACAACATAAGATACATAATAGGATATCTTATTATTGGTTTTAAAAGAGTTTTTGTTATGTATGTGTATGTATAGCATAAAAGACTTATGTACGATTACGTTATAAACAGGTTACCATAGGTTATAAAGTTTTATTCTTTAATATACATTTTTTTTTTAAACTTTCCAGATTAGAATATCCCCTTAATATACTTTAATATATTAAATTTATCTTGTTTTAAATTAAGTTAACACTTACAAATTATCATTTAATTCAAACATTCTTTCAATATTTTTTATTATACCCGTTATTAATTTTTCAACAATTATGTTCACACAAGGCAACCGAAACATATTGTTTTGGCAAGATACCATCAAAATACGCAAGATACCATCAAAACAGGTAATTTATCAGGTGGTAACATTTAAATTTTTTACAAATCTTTGTGTTACGTAAGTCGCTTCCAGTTGTTGTGCACCTTTTCGAGGAATATGGGGCTTCTTGGAATTAGTAACAATTAGTTTGATATGTGTGCTACGTAATTATTGGTAATGAACTTTAAATGGGTACATGTGCTTGAGTTTGACGACTGTTTTTTATATTTATTTTAGTCTGGTAAAACTGGGTTTCGAGAAAATTGAAAAATAATTGATAATTGTTTGGAAGTGGGGTCCACCATATTTTTGGCTATTAAAAAATCCAAAAATATATTAGACCATTTTTTTCGAAAAGTACACATGAAAAATGCACAATATATATATATATATATATATATATATA
>JAHBCN010012443.1:0-26561 GCA_019359885.1 Listronotus oregonensis
ATAGGGTGAAAAATAAATATTTTAAATAAAAAAAATAAGGGGTGTTTGGGACATAAAAAGGTAAGTTTTTACCAAATTTCGTGAATTTTTTTTGTAAAAGATAAAAATAAAAACCCAAAAACTTGTTATTTGAATTTTTCACATAAATTTTGAGGTTATGTGAAAAAGTGTAAATACAAAAGTTGTAGATTTTTTTATTACCTACAACTTTGCCCTTTAACTTTTTTCCATAGGACTTGTAGTTTTGCCGGAAATCGAGATAAACCGTATTTTACCCTTAAAAACTCTCCCCCTTCCACTTTCTGATTTCAAATCGCCCGTAAATTATTTTTCCTTTCATTTCTGTTATATTTCTTCTTTTTTCAATGGGTTTTATCCTACTATTATTTTTTTTGTTTCAAAAATTATCGACCCTGGTCTATATATGGAAAATTACCTTTGAAATGTGTTGGCGATAATATTAAAACAAATGACATTCTTGTGCCTATACCGAAAATGCCTAGAAAACATATTTTTATTTATCTGTACTAAATTGAACTGTTTATTCTTATTATTATTATTTAATTTTGGGTAATATTAGGCATATTTAATTTTTAAGGTGATCGTAATGAGGATATATAAATTCGTAAATACTCGTAATTTATTTACCAAAATATTTTCTCCTGATTAAGGACTAAGGGCTTTTACTACAATTTAACATTAGAATTAATTTTAAAAATTAAGTGTCCTTTAATTATTTTCAACCGTGAGTACACTTTGGCAAAAGTATAAACATACTTTAACATCAAACATGACCTATAAACAACAGTAAAAGAATACGTAGCTATGATTGCCAAATTTCCAGCTTACTCTTTATAAATAAATTGGTTTGTGCCAAGGTTCCTTTTTAATACATTTGGCTTATAATTTGTAGATATGCTTAGGTAGGTAGGCATTTCACATTCATTCCTCATCATTTAAAATATTTATCGTGAAAGACCTTTTCTTAATTATGTGTATATTTAGGTACTTATCGCTAGAACAATTTATTTACACAGAAAACAAACTCATGGGTAATAAACTATACTTATTTTTACTTTTCCGTAACCTCGGCATGTTGGAGGAAATATAACGCAGAATGTGGAATATAGAAATTATTACAAGAACAATTTTTTCTTTATGTTTTAAATTTTCTAGGATATAACAAACGTATTGCTAAAAATATCTAAATGTGTTAGCTGGCCACTGCAGCACTGGCTATAACTTTAAATAAGAAACAAATTTTTAAAAGCGATTTTATGATTGATACGATTGATGGGATATGATTTCTTGAAGTTTAGAACTTTTTAGTCGATTTTTGTTGTTTATCAGTTTATATCATGGTCAAAAATAATATTTGAAGACTTCTTAATTATAAGTTCTGATCATACATAAATGCTTAAATTTCGATCGCGACGACCACATACTTTTGCCAAAATTTATTTCGTAAAAAGCATATCCACCTTATGAAATCCATTCGCTAAATGGAACCTAATTTACTTTTACAATCGGTGCTAAATGCCATCTAATTTCATGAAAGTCTCCATTTTAAAAGTATCTTGGCGAAATATTACTTTAATTTAAAATTAATAACGTGTCTAATCTTTACTTTAACTATAAACAGTTGATGAGTAGACAGTCTTTAAGAGGTTTAATGTGAATTTATTTTGCAGGTTACGCTTTTAAACTATTAAACTGGACTACTGGATACAATAAAAAACTTGTGCACTAGAAGCGCCTATACACATCATACACGGCCGCACTGTCATTGTATTAACATAAACAGTATGTGGTCCGCTTCGTGTCCCTACGTGGCTATCGTCAATCTGGTACGTGAAAACACGAAAAAAGTTGAAAAACGCAATTGACCAAAATCACAAGAAGAAGCCACGCGACAGTAGCACTTACGGGCTATTTTTTAAGCTTTAAAAAGATTGCGAATGTAAAACTGTATTTAGAGTGAATAATTTAGAAGTAATAGTTATCTCAATCTCAATCATAAATTTTAATAAACTGTTCAAATAATTTGGTTACAATTTGGTAGGTACCCACTTAGGATTTAATAAATTTTTTATATGCATATACAGGGTCATCCAACAAAGAATAAACATGGCCATATTTGAACATTTCCTGATATTAAAAAAAACTGAATTAGCCAGTCATCTTGGGTGTTTCCGTAAAAGCGTGAAGAATACTTAAAAAAATAACTTGAATTGAAACAAAAGATGAACGCTTCGTATATGATGTACAGGCTTAAGAATATATAATAGTTATTTTTAGCAAGAATTCTTTGTTAAACATTCTAAAATTAGCACCTGAAGTCTAACTGTGCTGTAGGTTTTTTCTAAACTCTCTGTATAGTTTTTAGCGGGTCGAGTTTACTAGATCATTGTGAAGTGTTTCTTCAATGTAAACACAAACACTAGTTTTTTAAAGCATTTTTTTGCAAGATTTATTAACAATTTTTAATATAGTCAAAGATTTAAACATAAATTAAAAATTTGAAAGATCGCTTTCTATACAATTTATACATGAAAGCTAAAAATAATGAAATAAAATGCCTAATTTTGCGATTATACGGACTTATCCCTGCAACTGACGAATTTAGTAAATTTTGGTTACGTGTAGGACAGTATTTCTGGTAATATTAGAACCAAAACTTCAAATTTTGCCAATTTGCAAATCTTTTATTACACCAATAAAGATTATTGTTGCCGGATTTGGGCGTTATATCAAGAATATCTGTTCATAATTAGAGTTTCCGGGACCTAAAGCAATTCTTAAGCATTTTTAATGAATTCTTTTATCCGTAGTAAATTTAGTTATAATTTTTTGGCATCAACATATACTTAATTTAAATTCGGCTTGGCCCCAAGCTGTACCAAAAAAAAATAATTGAAAATCACCATTAGTCTTCCTAATATACAATTTTGTTTCTCAAAATTAAGAAAAAACTCTTATATTAGGAAAACAAAGGAAGATTTTTAAAATTTTTTTGTACAGCCTAGCTCAAGCGAATTTATTAAATATAATGCATGCCAAAATATTAATAAGTAAATTATAGCATTTATTAAAAATGCTTAAGAATTTTTGGTCCCGGAAAATTTAATTATAACGGATTTTTTGATTTAAACGCCCAAATTCTGCAATAATAACCCTATTAGAGAGTAATAAAAAGATTTAAAAAATGAAGTATTGGGTCTAATATTAGGTTTGTTCAAACAAGCATCGTATCGTTTCGAAACCGTTTTTAATTTTTTTGTGCGCGCCGACGCATGCGCGGACTTAAAATAGTATCGTGACGGTACAAAAAGTAACAAACGTTGGATCGCTTTGCGGATTGTTTTCGGGACTGTCGAATCAAAAGGTCAAATGTTTCCTTGAATTTTTTGTTTTGAAAATATAACCCTTCTTTTCTATTTATTATTTTTGTGATCAAAGTTAGCAAATATCACTTATCTTTAAAGATAATTAAATTCAATGATAGGATTAGGAGGTGTAAAAATTAATGCTTTAAAATGATTAAACAAGCAAGGAAATAGGAAATGCTAAAACACGATGCACCCAGTCTCTAAATAACAGTAAACATAATATGAAGATAAAAGAAAAAAACTAAAACAGCTGTTAAAAATCAAAAATCCAGTGCCAAGATGCTCAATCGCAAGTCAACCCAAACAGTTTTCAATTTGGGCCATGTATCGAAATTACCGTTCTGAAACCGTAACATAAACGATCCCAACAAACAGGATCGTTCGATAATATATTAAAAATTTATATATATTATAAAAATATATATATATATATATATATATATATATATATATATATATATATATATATATATATATATATATATATAATTTAAAAAAAAATAATAGCAGTTTTTTAAAAATGAATATAAAAATATTCGGAATGCTATAAATTAATTAATTTTCCTTTTTTAATCTTAACTGACTTAGTTTTTAATGGAAAACCCTTTTTGGGGAAATTACACTTCACCCGAGGTATATAATTAAAAAAAATTTGACACCTGGTAATAGGAATTTATTCCAGGAATCTTAATTTTACAGACCAAGTTGCCTTGTTTTGTGGTTTTACGTGCTACAGCATTTTTATCACCCATAAATTCTTGGGGGTTAAGATCCGGGTTTGTGCAGGCCAGTCTGGGACATTAATTTTTCATCTTGCATAAATTTTTTATAGCCGACTAGTATGTTTTGGGTCATTATCCCGCATAAAAACCCATTTAAGTACTTCCCCTGCATAAGGAATAATATCTCGTAATATATCTAATAGATACTAGAGTCATTATGTTTTTATTCAAAAAACGGGCCTACACCCTAATATGAAAAATTGCCCATACCATAATTTTACCCCCATGCTTTCGTTTTACGGTATATTGGATGAAAGGTACCCAAAGGGATCAACGCGGACCTTATTGCCAAATAAAACGATTTTGATTGGGGACCATAATAGTTTGGGCCCTTTAGTCAAATGCCATTTAAGGTGATTTTTCCCAAACTCTAATCGTCTTTTTGCTGTTTCTTTCTTAATAAGGGTACTTTCCTTGGGCTTTGGCTTTTTGGTTTTGATCTGTTAGTGGTCTTCTTATTGTTTTAGTAGTCACATCCAGTCCTACACTCTGCTTAAGCTGTGTAGAGAAGAAACGGGGCCATCTTTGCTGTTTGGGTTAAAAACTTATCCCTTTTGCGCTTAGGCTGCGGGTTTTAGGCACTGGCTGCCACTTTAAAGCGTTTGCTACCATCTTAGCTGAGCATCCCCTAATATTTTCAATCTAATAATTTTTTTCCTTTTTTTGCAATTTTTTATTAACTTGGTTTTTTAAAGTAAGGTTTTTCCTTCCCATTGTATGGTAATACAAAACTTTATTTATTACTGTAAATTTAAAAAAAATTTAAAAAAATACGGAAATTATTCTAAATGATTTTTAAAAGGAAAAAAAATTTTTTCAAGTGGAACACCTTAACACTGAACAATATTATTATTTTGACCATTTGTTGGATTTTTTTCAAAAAGTAAAATATTTTGTTTATCTTTTTTAGTCTTTCTTTTTTAATAGGGTACTTAAAATGAGGTTTTTTCCAACAAAAATGTCAGAAATAGCTCATGCGCAGTGATTAAATTGGGGGCCCTTTTAATCACTGCGCATAGGTGATGTTCTATTTTTAAGGTTTTTTTCCTTTGAAAAAAATTAAATTTTTTTTTAACCAGGGGAATTTCTTATCAGTTTTTAGATTACGTTAATTTTATTTAACCACTGCTATTATTTTGTCCAAAATATATAACCTGCAGTCACCCCCCGCTTATGTGCTATTTTTTTTCACTGAAAAAAATTTTAATTTTGCAGACGTTACCCTTTTAAAAAAAATTTTGTTTAAGGGTGTCCAAATTGACGTCACGATGGGATTTTTTTTGGAACACTGTGTATTTTTTTTTATATTTAGGACCCGTGTCAATCTTCCTCTAAAATTTTTTCAACATCGGTTCATAATTTCGAGGAAAAAAATAAAAAAAAAAAAAATGTTTTGACCATTGTATTTAAAAATAAATAAAATACCCATAGGGGTTGATTAATAAATTAAACAAGGAACTTTTAAATAGGGTTATACAGTCGTTATGTCATGTTTGGTTAATTCGAACTGTACAGGATCTCCAAAATTTAGTGTCAAACTCTTCAAATTTGAAAGCACTTTATTTTTCTTATTTTAAATACGAGCCCCTGTATATTATTAGATCGTTAGATGTAGAATTAAAAAAAAAACTTTTTCTAATTATAACCCAATTTGACACATTAAAAGTTATTCGTTGAAAAATCATTTTTATTTTTGATTTTATCGAAAAAAGCTACTCTTGATAAAAAATTTTGCTACTTCTAAAAATAAGATTGGGATAGAAACATTTAACATATTTTATACGGTGTTCAGAAATTAAAAACTTAAAATGATACAAGAGTAAAGTGCATTTATTTAGAAGATATGGAAATAAGTCACTAGGAAAAGTTGTTCAAAATTAAGAGGCAGTCTCTAATACCAATTTTCGAAAAATTGGCCTACTTTATTTATTTGTGATTAAGATTTCATTATAAATTAACTAATTCCAAATTTTGTACTAGTAGGCGTTGATAGTGACAAGCTTTATTGACACTTCGCTTTTATAATTCATTAGCCATAGTATTGTCAGCTTAAAATGCTTACTTTACAGCAAAAAATTTACTTGGTGCAATGCTATGGGAAAGGTGAAAAATGTTATCGTCGAGTTATTCAGGAATTTAATGAAAAATTCCCCAATGTGTCCGTTTCTGAGAATAGTTGCCGTAAAATAATTTTGAAGTTTTTAAGCACTGGCTCATTGTTGCGAATACCTAAAGAAAAAAAGAGATACGATGAAAATGATGCAAGCACTTTGTTGGTATTACATTCAGTAGAGGAACACCCGACATTATCATTAAGAAAAAGAGCTCAAAATCTCCAATTTGTTAAAAAGTCGCATATTCAGGAGATATTAAAACACAACAAGATACATCCATACAAGCCAGTTTTTAATCATGTTTTGGAAATCGGCGATGAGGCAAAACGTTTGGATTTCTGTTTGTGGGTTGGCAGTATGGAAAGAGATTTTCATAAGAAAATAATGTTTTCTGATGAATCAACTTTTTCGACCAATGGTGTTGTGGCTTCGCAACATGCACGATATTGGAGTGACTCTAATCCGCATTTTCGAATACCACGGAGGCGTCAGTACTGTGTCAAAGTAAATGTGTGGTGCGCCATTTCTTATTACGGAATAATAGGGCCATTCTTCTTTGACAACACTTGTAATGCGAATAGTTACATAGCTATGTTAAGAAATTTTCTTGACGGTGAATTAGACAATCTTCCATTAGACTACCGTTGTTCATTTTATTTCCAACAAGATGGATGCCCAGCACATTATGCGGCAACGGTTAGACAATGGTTAGACCATGCGTTTCCAGACCACTGGATTGGGAGACAAGGACCAGTCCAGTGGCCTCCTAGGAGTCCAGATTTAACTATAATGGATTTTTTCTTATGGGGCCGATTGAAACAAATTGTTTATCGTACACCTCTAATAAATGCCACTACTAATCAATTAAAGGATGCGATTAGAGATGCCGTTGCTTCAATATCTTTACATGAGGTTAGAAACAGTTTTGATCAATTATTTGTTCGTTTAGAGGCATGTGCCCAACAGGGTGGTAGTGTGTTTGAGTAAATAAACTTACAACTTGTGCATTGTTATATTGGAATTAGTTAATTAATATTAAAATAAATAAACTTACAACTTGTGCATTGTTAATTTTGAATTAGTTAATTGATATTAAAATAAATAAACTTACAACTTGTGTATGGTTAATTTGAAATTAGTTAATTGATAATAAATCAAATTTATTCACAAATAAATAAAAGTAGGCCGATTTTTTCGAATATTGGTATTAGAGACAACCTTTTACTTTTAAACAACTTTCTAGTAACTAATTTTCATATCTTTGCAAATAAATAAACTTTACTCTTTATACCATTTAAAGTTTTTTCAATTTTCTGAACACCGCGTATAAAATATGTTAAATGTTTCTATCCCAATCTTACTTAAGAGGTGCAAAATTTTTTACCACAAGTAGCTTTTTTGGAAAAAATTTTAAAAATTAAGAAGTTTTTCCTATTCAATACCTTTTCCGTGGACATACAGTATGTCCACGAAAAAAGGGTTGAATAGAAAACTCTTTATTTTTAATTTTTTTAAAAGAAGCTACTTTGAATAAAAACTTTGCCACTTTTGAGTAAGTTTGGGGATAGAAAATTTAACAAATTTTATAGGGTATTCAGAAATTGAGAAAATTTTAAATGGTTCAAGAGTAAAGTGAATTTATTTGAGAAGATATGGAAAAAAGTTATGGGAAAGTTGTTCAAAAGTAAAGGATAGTTCCTTATACCAATTTTCGACAAAATCGGCCTGCTTTTATTAATCTGTGATGAACATTATTTTAATATCAATTTACTAATTCCAAATTGGGAGACAAGGCCCAGTCCAGTGGCCTCCTAGGAGTCCAGATTTAACTATAATGGATTTTTTCTTATGGGGCCGATTGAAACAAATTGTTTATCGTACACCTCTAATAAATGCCACGATATTAAAATAAATTTAATCACAAATAAATAAAAGTAGGCCGATTTTTTCGAAAATTGGTATTAGAGACTGCCTCTTAATTTTGAACAACTTTTCCTAGTGACTTATTTCCATATCTTCTCGAATAAATGCACTTTACTCTTGTATAAAATATGTTAAATGTTTCTATCCCAATCTTATTTTTAGAAGTAGCAAAATTTTTTATCAAGAGTAGCTTTTTTCGATAAAATCAAAAATAAAAATTTTTTCTCTTCAACACCTTATCCGTGGACATACTTTTTTTTATATATATATATATATATATATATATATATATATATATATATATATATATATATATATATATATATATAAAGGAATTTGTCAATAACATATTTTTATAATTGTTTTTTTTTTTAAAAGTTAATTTTAACATAAAATGATTCTTTAATCTGTAAGGTTAGGAAACAAATGAAATAATATTTCTTAACAGCAAGGCATATAAAAATAGCACATTATAAAAAAACTAAAACAAAAGACAACAGGTTTCAAACTAAAAGTAAATGTAGAACATGTATCTTAGTAATACGATTTCATAAAAAAATAAATAATTTGATATTTGGCCTAAAAATACCAAGAACATGTCACTGTCCATAACTAGTCGAAGACATTATTTTTTGAAAACTAACAGTGTTAATTGTAACAAAAGTACAAACGTTAGATAATCATGCAAAATCTAGCCAAAAAACTAACTTTTAAATGTAGGTCACTTTTTCCAAAAGGCCTCCACTAATATTTCAAAAAATGTTTAAAAAAAACTTTCACTTCACAAAACTGTAAAAAATCTTTTCTGTAAGAGTTGCGCGATTCGCCTCCCCACTAACGAGATCTTGTTCATGGATTTTTAACAGTCAATAACTTTACCGCTGCACAGTGTAGAAAAACCAATACAAGCCACTCTCCAATCACAAACTAATGAACTTACGATTCTGACGATTCATGATTGCGTTAAAAGGCAATCCATAGTCAACACTGATCTATAAAAAGGCGGATCCCTTCGCCCGATTGGAATGCCTGAAATTCCCGGATGCGCCCGAGAAACCGACGAGATCAACTCTGGTTTTTTGCAACGGGCCCGGTTGTTCTATATCCGGGAAAACTGTCTATTGAACGCGGGCTATTGGAAAATAAAAATCAGTTTCACTGAACAATTACCCACATATGCTGAAAAATTGTCAAGGTTGCACTGTCATACTACTTCGTTTGAATAAAGAAGAAACGCATTTATGTACACAGCGGCGTACTACAAATTTTAGCAAGGTGGGTAAGTCTATTTACAGAAAAGCGTTTTTTGTCTGATACAAAAACTATATCAGAAGTCTACTACCATCCACAAAGAAATAATGTTTTATTTCCTAGAAAATATTTAAGAAATAATATAACCAGTGTTGGTTACCTACTTATGAGTGTTACAATTTTAACTAGTTCAGATTTTAAAATTAGAGTGGCCGGAACGAATAAAGTTTACCACTTGTGTTAAATAGAAGGGCTATGTGGCGGAATCTGAGCGTCCTAATTCAAATATTCTCCAGTCATATTAGTTAAAATAGGGCAAGTTTCTCGAATTAGAGATAGATAGCTATAAAACCTTAATTTTGACACCCTAAAACTTGTCTCAAAACCTACTTATCGTAAGATGGCCGTTACTGCAGATATCTAGGTTAAAGTAAAAATGTTTTTTTGCACATTTTTGCAAATATCTCGTTTCCTATGGGTTTTATGCAATTTCTATTTACTATAAATATTGTAGAGGGTTACATTTTCTACAACTTTGGTGTTTTTTTATATCTTGAACCGTTTTCCCGATAGAGGGCAGAGAGCGTGCAGTGTTTAACTATTTAGATTTAGAGTATCATTCGAAGTCAACCGGTGGTCCAGATTTAAATCAGGCCGTATGAAGTCTATAAATTATTGATAAATATATAATTCCAAATAATATGCGTTGTTTATTAACTAATACATTATATTTAATAAATTAACTGAGTATCTATTCATTTAATAACTTCCCTGCTTGTGTAATTAAAAAGTTAGTAAGGGAAATACTTTAATTGTTTTTTAATTCTAATCTAATTTATACTCATTACTTCCTAACTAAAAAAAGAAAAAAATTAAATTTTTAATTAATGTTTTTATTAAAAAATACCACCCCATACATTTATGAACGTTGAAATTAAAAAAATTGAATAATAATAAGAACTACTAGTTCAAATTTCAATTTTCTTTTTCACCTTCTTCATCATCATCTTTCGGTCGCTGTAAAATTTAAAATTTCTCTTCGATTTCGTCTTAAACAGACATTTGTCTCCAGTTCTTTCAGGATTTTGGGGTCACAGGTAACGTCTTCATTCACATCCCTCTGATGGTGAGCACTGAGACAAGCTTGTCCATTACACTAGCCTCAAGCTAAAGAGCACTGCAATCCTGCTTTTCTGCATCTACATCGCGAACCACATCCATTCTTGCAGCTGCAGAATATTGTGTTAAGGGAGCACCCATAAATTACGTGAGGTGTTCAAGGGGGGGGGGGTAAAGCTAAATCTTTCTAAATCTCACTTGGGGGAGAGGGAGGGTCTTGGAAAATACCACGTAATTTTTTTCTAATAAGTAAAAATGTTTGTAGAATGAAAATATGGCTAAATTTCACACAATAGTGTTTGTCGTATTTATCCGAACTCCACAGAGCAGCAGTTACAATCCAACGCGATTAGAGCCAAAACAAAATTTTTTAAAAAATCTCAAGTGAGATTTGGGGAGGGGGAGGGAGTTAAGAAAAATTTTACCAAATCTCACCAAGGGGCGGGGGGATCAAAAATTCTGAAAAATGCCTCACGTAATTTATGGACGCCCCTAAGCAATTTCTCTGAAGCTGGTGGTAAAATTGTCGTAATAGGTCCAGGAATTAATCACGCATTATCCAACCCCAATCGTGGGGTTCTAAATCATGCCCTAACCAAGTCTGAACTTGATAATAAACTCGATTGAAACGTTGCTGAGCTGCTGCACTCGTTGATGAAAGATTTGATAACTGCACAGATTTATTCAGTTTTGTTTATTTGATGAACTGTACATAGCGAAGACGATTGATACTGCCCTTAGATTTTGGAGCATTACAGATTGCCAACAAGGTTTGCACTCCATTCTCATAATAATGTTTAAACCGAGCAGTTGTGCAGCACTGCGATAAACCGTCGTCGTAGTGGAATAGGGGAAATTGTTGTCGTTCTCCTTTCAATCTGAGGATATATCAGATGTATCCCACGCTATTGCATTAAAATTGGCACGCAAGCTTTTGCCTTGCCAATCGTGTATAATAGGGGTCCATGCTCCCAGTTAAATTTTTAACGTTATAAAAGAATCCAAAAGTTTACGGATTTTAAAGAAGATGTACTCAATTACTTTTAAATTAAAATGTAATCAAAGGATTTCCTTAAAAGTTTTTAATTACGGGAGTAGGTAAGTGTTATTAAATGAATAGATACTCAATTAATGAAAAAATTATTACATTAATATAATGCATTAGTTAATAAAAAAGCAAATTATTTAGATTTACAAATTTAGCAATAATTTATAGACTTCATACGTCGTGTTTTTAATCGGACTACCGGTTGACTTCGAATGATACCCCAACTCAGTCTTTCTCAAAGGGCGATAACGCCCCTTGTGGGCGTTGGAGGCTTAGAGGGGGCGGTTAAGGGCCCAGAAGAAATTGGGGGCGCTGATGTGATTTAAGGGGGGGATGGGTGATTTGTAACTTTAGCTATTTCATATTTTGAAATTCACTGAAATTAAAATCCTTCTACACAACATCCATTTATTAGTTTTATTTATGTCCTATTTTATTGTATAAATTTAAACTAAAAATATATAAAATATTTAATATTTTTAATGCGTTCACAACGCTATTTTAAGTAATAGGTATCAAACACTGAAAAATATTCGTGTCTTTAAGTGTCGCAGGTGAGGTCCCCACCTCGGAAGACACGTGTATTAAAAATGGAATATCTATTGTTGCGGCCAAGCTGAGCACTTGCCGAACGCGGGATTTTTTTATGATATAAAATTGAAATTATAAGGTTCAATTATAATTCACCTTTGGCGCGAACAAAATATTGACGATTTATTTGTGCAACCTGTATTATAGTCCGTCAAATCTCGACCTGCAGTCCGTAAACACGGACCGCACGAACGGGGAGTAACAAATTCAAATACACAGCCGCGGCTCGCGACCGGCCGGCGACTGACGTGACCTTCTGCCGCATGCATCGCACTCGCTCGCCATCCCGCCACCCGCCCGCTACCCCGATACGCATTGTAAAGTTGTATTATTATTGCTCAATGTTGAATATTGTTTATTTTGAATAAATGTACTCCTAATTTTAAGTTGCATTATTATTGCCCTTTGGTAAAAAAATCTTTAAAATATAGGTTTAATTAAACTTCAGGCGAGACAAATATCTTATTGGATTTTTAAGGTAAAAAATGGGGGGCGCTACAAAATATCTGATTTTCAAAGTGGGCGTTAGAGAAAATAAGTTTAGAACCTCTGCGGCCTAACTAAATAGTTAAACACTGCGCCTCTCTGCCCTCTATCGGAAAACAGTTCAAGATATAAAAAAATAAACAAAAGTAGTAGAGAATTTAATAGTTACAATATTTAAATAATTACAAATAGAATAAAACCCATCCGAAACGAGATATTTGGCAAAAAATCGATTTTTTTACCTTTGACCCTAGATATCGTATAGCGGCCACCCTACGATAAGATTTTGAAAGTTTTAGGGTGTCAAAATAAAGGTTTATACAAGTTTATAGCTGACTATCTCCAATTCCGAAGGAAACACCCCATATAACTGGATAAATATACAAAAATCGCTTTTGCATGTTGATATGGAATATGGATTATAGACTCAACATTATCGGCTTGGTAGGGTAATAAGGTAAAATATATTTTTAAAAATTTTTTCCAACACAATCAAAAAATGCTAAGTTATGACTTAAACTAAATTGTTTTAAAAAGGACTCTAGAGGGAAAGATTTTCCAGAGAGGAAAATGTACCACAGTAAATAGATTGCAACATAAAAAAAATTGAGGTCAATATTTTGTGGTCGTAGGAAAAATAGTGTACACAAGTCGTTAGAAAGTGAATTCCACACTTGTTGTGTAATATATATTTTATTTTTAATGCACAATTTATAATACAGAAAAAACATAAAAAAGCTAGGAGACAAGGTATTTTGTTCTTTTCCATTTGGTAGCAATGGTATATTTTCATCTCTTGGAGACTTAAAAAAAACAATATTTTAAGCTGTTAGATTTTTAAATGAAGGAATATTAAAGTCGTCCGTAGGTCTCCAACTAAACCCTTTAAATATTTTTTGGGAAGCCACTTTATATACAGTGCGAGTCTATAACTTCAAATAAATTCAATAAATAGTACTTTTAGTCTCTTTCTTATGAAAAAAAAATATTTATACAGTATGTCCCATTCTTAAGATATCCATTATTTTTTAATCGAAACCCACGTTTTTAAGAGTTTTTTAAAGCGCATATCAAAATATCAAGTTATACATAAATGTCCAATTTTATTTTTCTCTCCCGTGTCGTTTGCGAGATATTAAATAACAAAATTTTACCTAAAAGAAATCCATGTTTTATTTACATTGATAATGTTTCTTTAAAATACATGCTGAAAATTTGGGGTAAAGGGTTTGTGACCTCGTATGTCTAAATTCCGGCATTACAAAAAAAAATCAAAACTTTTTTATGAATCACCTTGTATAATAAAAAGTCATACTCGATAACGTAAAATGTCTTTGCGAAAAAAATCCTAAACGATTGTAACTCAAAGATTTGAAAGTTGTCATCCTGCATGTTACTTGCCCCTGTAAACCATTAATGGTACTTAAACTGACTTTATTTTATTCTTAACTTATGTTATTTTTCTGCATAAGCCCACCTTTATACTTTTGCAACCTGCCTATTTCCGCAACTAATGTCATTGAAGAACAGGTATTTTGGCACTGCATACATAGCTACGTTTATACAATGATATTCATTTTTTATTCAAAATCATTAACTTATTATATTAAATTAATTTTTAAAAACTAAATTGGATACAAAAATAGATGGGATTCTGCTAAATGAATCACCGCTCCGGAACGAATATTTTGAAGGTGACGGGAAAAATAACTAATAAAAATTAGATACGCTACAAAATTGCTTGAAAACAATAAAACATTAACATGAAATGAAGTTGGCGAACCAGTGACGAATGAGATTTAGAATAGATTAGATAAAGTAAAGATAGAAAAATAGGATTAATTTCTGAAATGTAGATTACCTAACTGCAGACACTATTTGGCAATAAATAAAAATTAGGTTATTCCGACGGTCAATCTATAGAGCGCAAATTTGCAGTTACAAATAACGCAAATTTTATTTATATAATCATTTAGTATTTTATAAAAAGCACCAATAACAAAATTGTTGTTATCCTAAGAAGTGCGAAAAAATACTTTCCGCAAGACTTTTTCTCCAGGCATTAAAACAACATTAATTTTTTAAAATAAATTTTTAACTCTGCAAAAATGTGTAACAACTTTATTAAATATTCAATGTACAATTTACAACACAGACTAATTCTCGAAGCTTGCGGATAAAAAAAATCCGCAAGCAGTGTGGGAATCATGCATTTTCCACAAGCTTTGGAGAAATATTTTTACAAACAAATTTTGCTAATGGGGGCGCTAATAGGAACTTAAAGCATTGTCACTTATAATCTCCCTAGTGCTTGAATTATTTCATTACAGATAGAAAAAAAAGGTAAAGCACGTAAAATCCAGTGGCGTGCTCAATTCTTTTGAATCGATTACAAGAGAATTGCAAAGTTGTTTTTTTAACGAGAGACCCTGTATATCATTTTACTATTCATTTCAAAATAAAATTACCCCATTATTGATACTACACACTTTATATCTTTAAAAAATTAGGTATTTTCGAAAAAAACAAAATTTATGGACAAATCAAGAACCTGAATGTAGTATTTCAATTTTGCACTCCCTTTATTTTAATAAATGTTAATATTATTATTATTTTTTAATATATACTATTCTTTTTTATTTTCTTATTATTTGATTATTCATTTATTATTATTTATTTAACAATACATAGGCAACTAGGTTTTCATTTAGTAGTATTGATGGTTGGTTGCTTTTATTTCCGATATCTAGCAAACTACATCTATAAAGTATTAGTACTTTTTTTCTCCTGTCAATGTAAAGTTCAATAATATTATATATTCCAAAGGTTTTAAACTACATTTCATTTAAATCAAAATTCAAGAACACGAAGAGCTGGCAGTATGTAGTTCTTATTTCTTGCTTAAATATTATACAAACTATTGTCTAAGCCAATTTGCATTCTACTGATGCGTACTTAGTTAATTGAAATTATGAATAAAAAAGGGGCAATTAGCTAATAATTTAAAAACAATATTTATTATTTTTATAAAAATGTAATTAACTTAGAAACTGATAACTTTATTGCAATGTAGATTTTATACAGGGTGTGCAAAAATGTAAATCTTATAAGGTTTCCCTATTTTTTTTACAAATAATCAATTTCAAACAAAATCAAGCATGTAGTGTAAATTTATAGATAATTTTATTAGGAATCAAATAGTCAAATAATAGGTATATGAAGTGTCCCGTTTAAAAAAAAAAGCAACTTTGGGTTATATCTTTAAAATCGTAGGTGACAAAAAATAATTAAGTTCGCCACTAGATTCTACGTAAAATTCTACATAAATATGTTACCATTTTTTTCTATCCTTACTAACAACCAAGATACAGAGGTGCACTGAAATTGAAAAAAATTTAAAAACTCCCTGTATCTCCTAGATGAAACAAGTGAGCCACGATCTTTTTTACCGATGCAATTGTTTTGAAAATCGAACTCAAGAATGTTACATCAGATTTGCTCAATCTCTTGTAGTTTTCCCAATACCCTGAAAATCCATCTAAAAGGCGTCACTCTGTACATGATACAGAGTTTCCTGTAGTTTCTTTAAACTGCTTTAACCAATGTAGACTTGCAAAATCGTAGCCCGTCCCACAATGAGACAAAGAAATACTATGCCACTCAAATTATTCTACAGCTCATTAGTTCATTCGTTTGAGCTCCTTTTTTTAATTCTCGTGTTGAATTTGCCTATCGATCCCTCTTTTTGGATTTTTGATTTGGGTTTTTGTTTTCCAAAAATTTTGCTTTAAACCTTGGTTTTGTTTTGAACGAATTTCAAAAATGATCATACGATTAGGTTTGGGCATACAGTTTTTTACTCAAAATCTTCCTCTTGATAAGCCCCAAAAGATTGTCTAAGTGAAAATGAGGGGCAACATTTTTCTTATTCCCACAAACGGCCATAATGTTTCGAAATTTAACACAAAAAAGGACTTTAACTTATAAAAGGTGCAGAAAAAATTTGATTCAACAAAAATTGTTCAGAACCGTTTAAGGTATATTGATCATCTTTTTCAGAATTTTTGGATACATTTTCAGACCTCAGGGAAAAAGGCCGAATAGAAAAATTTTGAGAAAATTCGTTTTTTTTCAAAAAAATCAAGGTTTGGAGACAAATTTCCGGAAAATAAAAACCCACAACAAAAATCCAAAAAGAGGAATCGATAGGCAAATTTAAGACAAGCATTTAAACAATAATTCGCTTAATGGTTGAACTATATGAGCTGTAGAGTAATTTGAGTGGCACAGTTTTAAGAAGTTTTAAATATGAACGTTAAGACAGAAAATTTCATTAGGAACAAGAAACAGGTAAGAAAACAACCGCACAGCTAGTAACTGTTTTTGGATAAGGCATGTATGTATTAAGCACGATTTTATAAGCGGGGAAGGTGATTTCACAAGGGTTTTTTTACAAACCATGAAAACTAGTATTTCCTTAAGAGTGCATTTACGCTACATCTTAGGGGTCGGGCGAAAAGACGCGGAGACTAACAAACTCCTACTACCACAATTTTCGTATAGCCGCATTAAAAAAATTATATTTGATTTAGGTTCTTCCAAATTCGGTGTATCGGGGTGCGATTTGTTTCCGAATACAAGCGTACAGGAGATAACGAACATTTCGGTAACTACTTTTCACTTAAATGACATAAATTATACATCATTTTAAAAGTAAGGAAATAATCTATGCCTCTTGCTAAAATTTTTGAAATATGAGTCGAGTTAAGAAAAAAAAGTATTTTTAAAAATAACCAATTTTGGGGTGACTTTCACTCAAGGAATTATTAAAAATCAAATCCAAATTTAAAAACTATTACAGCAGAAGCCTAGATTTAAGTGTTGGCTTTCATATAGTTTTTGAAAATTATCGATAACTTATACCGCTTTTGAGAAAACATTATGCCCCCAACCCCAAATTTGAAATTTATGGCTCTTTTTTTTAGGGAATTGTATTGGGATTAAAGTTGCCCTGCAGCGTCATCTTTAAAGAGTTTTAATTGTAAACAGAACTTGTTTTGCGTTTTGAAATAATAATTGTTTAATGTTTTTCAATTGTTTAAAATTAGCAAAAAATTTTTATAATATGACTTCTAGCTCAGATGCTCCACTCAAGAAGTTTCTGGCATTACACAAAATATGTTTATTAAAAAAATACTCAATTCTGCACCTGTTAGATAAAAAATGATACAAAAATATTGCTTCCAAACAGAAAAAATGTAAAGTTTGTCAAAAAGAAAATTTCAAAGCGTTATCAATTCGATTTGTATCCGCTTTTAAATAAGCACATAGAAACAGAAGCCCGCTCAAAACGGAATATGTATTCAAAAGAATTTAAGCTCCGTATGAAAAAGTCCTAGTTATATTGGGCTCCAATTATAAAATTTCTTTAAGTGTATAATATTAAAGTAATAAATACATTTATTTTCATTGTAAAACCAATTGATTAGTTTTCTTAATGCACGGGTTGCTACACGCCGCTTTAATAAAGTTAGTTCTGGTCAGGCTTTTTATTGTAAAAGATCGGGTACTTTTACTTTTATAAGTAGTCTAAAAAATGATAAAACAATCAAAAAAATCGGAACAAATATGGAAATGGCATTTTTTTATTACGGAATAAAATTAAAACATGTTTTTTTTTCCTTAAACACTTAAACAAAAACGACGGCCATGTACGAAAAAATATGATACATAAGACGATTTTTTTTTGGTTATTATAAAAAAGTAAATTATGAATTGTTAAAGGATTCTGTAGAAAGTACCGATAATGTTATTAGATATTAAGAAGTCCTTGATTTTATTAAACATACAGGGTGGCGCAGTGGGTATGGACGGTTTTTAGAGTGCTATTATGGATATACTAATGAAACGACCTAGGTGAAAAACATATATTTTTATTATAGTTACATATAATGCAGTTTTTCAACAAAAATTATTTTTTGAAAATAATGTCTTTTAAATGGCCCCCACGTTTTTCTAAACTTTCCCTGAAGACGGATTGAAAATTCTCTGTAATGTTGTCTTTTAAAGTTTGTAGCGTTTGAGGTCTATTTTCGATAACCCTACCTTTCAAATATCCTCATAAGAAAAATCGGCATAACGGGATATAAGTCGTCCAGGTTTCTTGGGAGCAGCCACGCAAATTCGCGCGGTATGGCTTGTTGCTCCGTTTTGCGGAACCATAAGACGTTATTTTCTACCCCCAGTCGTTGCAGTTCAGAAGGTAAAAACTTTGAATCATCTTCAAATGCATTTGGGGAAAAAATTGTAGGTCTATTTAAATTCGATCCAATATTTTGGGTGTAATGTTCAGTGCTACTGCTTGACGCCTTGTTTGAACCAACTGAATTTCTTTACGATGCTTGCCGTACTCGCTCTATGTTCTTCGGTGTTAATACTTTTTATACAGAACCGGCAAATTAATTTCTTACACTTCCACAATCACTAAACTTTGCAACCAACTCCAAATTATGTTGTGCGAAGAAATTCTACCAATCTTGGAATGTTATATTCACGCCTTGCACCTCAATAACAGACCTCGATCGGTGATATGCCCTAACGCAAAAGCTGCGTTGATTGACTGCCCAGTTATACATGACTGCATTACATGCGGAATATTTTAAGCGGTTGAATGTCTCCGTCACTTTACTCGTATTCGGCGTCTCAAAAATTGTCAATACCCATTGCGCCACCCTGTATATTAATTTTATAAGGTAATGCTGCTTTTACCAGTAAATTCAGCAGATATAAATATCTTTAAATGTGTACTTAACCCTCAACTAACCCAAAAGTTATTTGAGTTGCCAATAATTAAAGATTTAAATATAGAACTAAAATGTATCGTTCAAGGTGACCTTCCAGCTAATTTTATTCATCCTAGGGGCGTTAAACAGTGCTAATCGTTTTAAACAATGCAAATGCAATGACAATGTTTACAAACATAGAAATGCGAGAAGTCAAGTATTTTACATAAGTGCTGACTCAGTATATTTTCTTTTTAAATTTACTCATTGCCAAAAACAACGCAAATAAATTTTTATTTTTAAATTTTGCATTGAAAGAAATAAGATTTCGGTTAAAATTGCGCTCAAAAGAAAAAGTTATACATACTTTCCGATAAGAGATTTATTTAATGGTAATTTCAAGTAATATGTTAGTAGCAGGCATTTTTAACAACAATATGACACCTATCTGTCAAACGTAACAAAAAAATATAACGCATAATATTCAAAAAGACATCTAAAATATAATAACTATTAAAAAAAAACACCTGAAAATAAATATACATACGTCCTCTTAAAGCCAATATGTTAATTAACTTTTTAATTTAGTGGGAAATTCCGTATAATGTAATAAAGTAACTAATACTTTAAAAATAGTTTTTTTTTAAATTTGGGAAAAAGTTACAAAAATGCCTAGTTCTGATATTATTATTATTATTAAAAAATATGCAATAATGGGTAACTTTCTGTTCTCAATAAACGGTCAAGATACTGAATGCCTAGATAGGAGAAAAAGAGATAACCCTTGTTAAAAAAATATTGCTTATATGTATAGTAGCATGTTTATGAGATCACACGATACGTCACGGTTTTATATGGAAACTGATATAAAACCGTGACGTATCGGTGTTGTTCTAACAGCGTTCGATCTCTACGTAGCGACTTTTCGGGTGTTAAACATTAATATAAATTCAAACTTAAATTTAGTTTGGTATAAAAAAGTTCATCCAAAATTTAACTTGAACTAATTATACAAAAAAACTTGTGTTTTTTTTAAATATGAAGCAAACTACAAAATTTAAAATTAATAAACATAAATAACTTTGAAATAATCAATGATATGTATAATATAATTTCGTGCATGTTTAAAACACCTACTAAATTTAAAACTAAAAATATAATTATGATCTGTTCATTTTGATTGAGAAAAACACCTGAACAAAAAATGTATTGCATGGTTCAAAAAGTCAGTAACAATATTTACAACAGAAAATGTATTTCATTTTCAAAAAATCGGTAACTAGGTTACTTACTAGGTGGATTTCTTAATCGAAAATAAACAGATTATAACTACCTAAATTAGGCAAAAATCTAAGAGAGCGTTAGTAAAAAACCCATTTGATATATCACAATATTTTGCGCATGTAATATTTTAGGGCCCCTTAAAACCATGCTGATTTTAGTGTATCCCTTTTAACTTGTAGAACACTGTGTGCAAATAGTTTCGAACCGATTCGATATGAATAGTTATATTCGATTCAAATTTCAAATTGAATATTCGGACCATTCGAATAGTTCGAACTATTCGAACTATCGAATAGTTCGAACAATTCCAATATAGTATTTTTTTAAATAATTAATTGTATAAACTAATTATAAAAGTCGTAGTAGCTATTTAAAAAAAAATAATTCAAAAGAAACGCTTAAACATTCGATTTAAAATTAAGTCTTTAATTAATAAAATAAATTTTTTCCATAAAACTTATTTTTATAGGACTAATCTAAAAGGCCAATAATTAACTATATAATGTACTTAAGTATGTTTTAAGTAACCACTACAACAACTTTCCAATATTGTGGATTCAATATTATATAATGAGCATTTAAATACACTAGAAATTTCAAAAAACCTTTCAAAATTGCCGCCAAAATCAATTCCTATTTCTGAATAATCAGAAAAAACGTATTTTAAGTTTTTTAATAAATTAATTTAAAAAAATTGGATAAAATTTTAAAAAATGATAAAAATTTGAAAGCTTATAATTAATTTTACTGATAACAACATTAAAAAAGTTTAAAAAACCTTTTTTCGAATTTCCCCGTCCCCACCTTTTTCTACAGTAGATGTCCGAAATTTGAATAATCAATCGCGCCAAAAAATGTGTTGAAACAGGAGTGTGTCCATGCATAGTACAGTAAACGAAGGTGTGAACCTGAAGATCAGGTTGGGCGTCAAATTTTTTTTTAATTTGGGTATTAATGTACACAAAACCCTGAAAATATCATTTTTAAAAAAAAGTCCGAAAAGGGGCCCAAAAAAAGGCCCCCCCAAAACCCAAAATCCTTTTTTCAACTAATTTGGTCGATATCTCCCGAAATATTATTTCAAAATTTTGTTTGGACGAAAATGAAGAGCAGTTTATTAGCTGCAAAAATGATTCCTATCACTTTTGTAAAAAAATTTTATTTTTTTGCAATAATCGGCCAAAAAAGGGGGTTTTTTTTTCACCTGCTCCGTATGTCAAAAAGGGGCATTAACTCCATTTCCCAAAAAGGACGGACTAATTTTTAAATAACTCACGTAAAAAGGTCAGAATGTGATCTTTAATAGAATTGTAAAGCTAAAAAAAATTTGAGCAAAAAAGAAAAAATAATCAAAAAAAAAAATGTGGATTTTTTATTGGGAAAGAATTTCCTCGTTTTTCCCGGCAAACAAAAAAAAGGGAAAAAAAAGAAGAGTGCTATTGAGGGGGGACAATCTAAGCTTTTAATGATGTGCTTTTGTTTAGCCGATATGGTCCTTGAATATATATTAATTGGCGAAAAAATAACTTTTTTAAAAACCCTTAAAATCTAAAAGAACCCCCCTAAAAAAAAAACACGTTGTTTATAAAATCACAAAAAATTTTATTGAGTTTTTTTGGAAGTATTCAACTTTTTTAAACCCAATTACCCAAAAGGGGATTCGGTAAAACTACTTTTTATAAAAAAAAAAAGAACAGATTGATAGGAGGGTCAAAATATCGAGCAAAAACTAACGAGTTTTTAATATTAAAAAAAAAAAAAAAAGAAACAGTAAAAGATTTTTTGCACAAGTTCCTTTTTTTTTTTTTTTTTAAAAAAAATTTTTTTGGAATTGGGGAAAAACCCTTTTTTTACGGGGGTTTTTTAAAAATTTTTAATTTTTAAAAAAAATTTTTTGGGAAATTTTTTTTGGGAAAAAAGGGATGGGTATCATTTTTGCAGTTAAAAAACCCGTTTTTTTTTTTCCCCAAACCAATTGCGTAAGTGTCACCTTTTGGAGATATCGACCAAATTAGTTAAAAAAAAGGGTTTGGGGCTCTTAAGGGCCATTTTCGGCCCCTTTTGGGCATTTTTTTAAGGGGGTATTTTAGAGGTTATTGTATAAAAAACCGAAAAATTTTTGGGGGCCCCCTATCTTCGGTTTGAATTTCGTCGGACTTCATTTACAACTATGCGTAAAAGAAAAAAGGGGGCCACTTTTTTTACAATAAAAATTTTTTGTTCAAACGTTGATTTAATATTTATTCTGTCATGTATTTTGTTGAGGGGAGATTGTTTTCCACCGCGGGGGTTTGTAAATGAAAACGAACTTTTTTTTCGAAAAAAACTTTTTCATTTGTTTTTTTTTTTATAAATATTTATTTTAAACAAAAAATTTTAAAAATTTTTTTTTTGTAATTAAAAATTTTTGGGGTTCCAATATAAAAATTGATACTGAATAAGAAAAAAATTTTTAATTTTTTTTTTTACCCTTTAAAACCCACATTTAAATTTTTTTGAATTTTTTCAGTTTTTATATTTTCAAAAAATTTTTGGTTTTCCCCAATTTTTCAAAAAAAGATTCGAAATTTAAAATTTTAAATTCCAAAAAATTTTCAAAATTTATTGAATGTTTGAATTATTCAAAAAAAAAAGAATAATTCCGTATTCGATTCGCCTCGAATAAACCCAAAATTCGAATATACGCAAGCCCCTTTTAAAAAAAAAAACACTAATCATTTCCTTCCTTTTTAAAACCCCCCTAAAGGTTTTAAAAAAAAATTTCATAATGAAACAAAACAAGTTTTTCTTTGAAATTGGTTAAAAACTAAGCTTACCTTTTGGATTTTAAACTTTTTTGGGTTAAACCAGGTGTCTGAAAAAAAAATTAAATTTTTTTTTTTTTTTTTGAAAAAGGGGGGAAAAAAAAAATATGGCAATTAAAAAGGGAAAATTAAACGGGGAGCACCAAGAAAGGAAAAAAAGAATTTTAAAATTTGGTTTTTCCTTTTTTTTTTTTAAAAATTTTTTTTAAAATTTTAAAAAATTTATTTAAATTTTTTGGTATTTTTTTAAAATTAACTAATAAAAAAAAACCCCCCTGTGACGTTGCCAATGTCTGTGCTTGTACCCCTTTTTCGGAATACAAGAGCAAAACGGGTTGTAAAATTTTTTGTCGCTTTTATCACGCCAATAGAAAAAGGGCCCGCCGGCAACACTGTTTGACTTTCGTGAAATGATGAAATGCATAGCGCGAAAATTTCTCGATGGACATCGGCTCGCATTAGCCAAAGTCCATTAGGGTATAAAAAATAAGCATTGAATGGTTTATCTTATCCGTAGTGATTTTTTGGGAATATTTAAAATTATAAATTTATTAACAATTTTAAAAAATTATTAAAAAGAATAATAAATACAGATGATTTTACAAAACAATCCCGGAGTATAATTCTATTTATTTTAAAAAGGGTTTTGGGTTAAATTACTTCCAAAAAATAAAAACAAGAAAAAAAGGGAAAAAAATTGGTAATCCCGGTTTTTATAGCAAAAATGGTAAAATGAAATCTTAAAACTCCCCGAAATTGCAAATCAAATAATCCAAAACCCCTTTAAACAAAAAAAGGGTTTCCCTCCGTATAAATTTTTTTTTTTTTTTTTTAAAAAAAATTAAAAAAAAAACCGTTTTTAAAATAAATAAAAAAAAAACGTTAATTGTTTCCCCAATTTAAAGTTGGTTTTTTTTCATTATAAAAAAAGGAAAAATTTTGGGCACTTAGTGGAACATTTCTTAGTAATTTTCCCAACCCCCAAAAAAATTTTTAAATTTTAAAAAGAAAAAAAAAAACATTTTATATTTATAAAATTTACCTTTATTTTTGTTTTACAAATTAATTTTTTTAACCCATTTTCGCAAAAAAAAATTGGCGTTCAAAAAATAATTTGCAACCCGCAAAAAATAACAAACTCTAATTTTAAATTTTTTTCCAAAAAAAGGGCTTTTGTGTTATGTCTTTTTTGGACATTAAATTTAATTTCTAACTTTAATAACAATAATGATTCATATTTTATTAGTTTGCATGTTGATATGTTGTCCTTTCCAAATTTTAAAAACACATCTAACCCAAAATTTTTTTTTTTTGGGAAAAAAAAAAATTCTCTACAAGAGTGATTTGGGAATACGATATTTTATTATACAAAAAACTTTTCAGAATACTAGTTAAAAAATAATTTTAATTTTTCCCTTTTTAAACTGTAATATACGTTTGATATTTTCACAATAATAAAAAAAAAAAACATTTATAGAGTAAAGGGGCTTAAAAAAAAAATACTTAAGTAGATAAAGTATGACAGTAAAGGTATCTTTTAATTTCGACATGTAAATTCAGTAAGTATTCATAATAACCTTTAAATATTAGAAACTTATGTCAATGTTTCTGAGATAAAATTTTTTTCGACTGACAATCAAAATTTTAAATTTAGGAAGCAGGCTTTAAAACAAGTAAAAAAAAACTTTCCCCCAATTTTTCGCGGAAAGGTCTGAAACAGGGGGCCAATATCTTTTTTTTTTAAAATTTTAATCATTAAACCCGACTTTCTGATATCATAATTGTTTTTTAAAGGGTTTCAAGAAAAAACAGGCATGAGATTACCCCAATTTTTCCCATTTATTGAAGGAGGGGGTCCCGCAAAAATACATATGTAAAAAAAGGCCGTCCTTCCAAAAACCTGGCCTCTTTCTGAGATCTATAATTAGACCAAGTTCTTTCTACAATTGTATCCTAATATTTTTTGACTTGAAAAGTATTTTATTGATTGGTCTGTATTAACGCCTTTTTTATTAATACAGTCAGTAAAAAACAGTACATAAATACAGGAGATGTCAGCCAAAAAATGATTTCAGTAAACTCCCGCCTGGACTAAAAAGTATGAAAATTGGTATGTAGGCTATTGATTACGGTTGTAGATGATCTGTTTTAACATTTTTTAAAGTACGCTCCATGAGCGGTTATTATGGGAATGAAAGCAAAGAAAATCATTTTTAAATTGTAATTAGGGGTTTTTATTCCGAAAAAATAAAAAAAGGGAGTATTTTAAACTTTATCCCAAAAAAAAAGGATTAATTGTTTGAGAAATTGTCTTTTTTGGGAAAAACCCAAAAAATGAAAGTGTAACCACTCTATTATTTGCCAATTTTTGTAAATTATTTAAATTTAGCCTTTTTAAAACTTGTTCATAAATAGTGAAAATAATAAAAAAAAAAAAAAAATAAAAATACTTAATTAAACAAAGCGGGCTTGGGGAAAAAACGGGGAAAAAGGGGAAAGGGGGGGATGAAGTTATGACGCGACGTTGTGGAGGTTGGTACAAATAATATGGCTTCCGAACGACCAGACACGTAAGGACAGGCGTTTTACTTTTGAATATATAAAAATTTCCGAGAAAAAAAAACAGCTAAACCGCGGGGGATAAGCTAAAAATTATTTAAATAATAAAAATATATATTTTTTTAAACAAAAAAAATGGGATTAAAAAAGTTAAAACAAGATTATAACATAATATTTAAAACTCATAACTCATAAGATAATCATACATTGATCTATCAGCAACATCCCTTTTTTATTTTTTATTTATATAGTCTGGGAAAAATAATTCCCCTTTTTTTTTTATTAGAAAAGGGAAAAAGGGTTCTTGGGGAGATTCACAACAAAAGCGGGTTCAGAGAACTCTGAATGTTCTTAAAGAAACAAAAAAAGAAACTTATTTTTAAAAAATAAAAGATTAAATTCCCTTAAAAACCAACCATTAAAAAGCAT
>JAHBCN010012444.1:0-26606 GCA_019359885.1 Listronotus oregonensis
TGAACTGGTATAACAGGGAGGGCTAGATTTTTGGCTTTTCTTTGGGGACAATTTTCTCCGCCACAGCTACACGTTCAGCTACGTCGTTTAGGGCTTTAGATTTAATTTTGTTGGAAAGTACCTCACAGGTGCAGCAGGTATCGACCTGTGGTCTACCGAAAGACAAGCTAAAACGTTCCTTGAATATCTTTCGATAAAAGCTGTACTTCACGGATGATTCGGGATATTTGATGATAAATAACTCATGCATTTTTTTGATGTCCAATTTTTCACTAAAATAGTGATAGTCACGACTGCCATAATGTGATTTTTTTACAGGAAATGAACGAATATGTTCCTCTAGTTGTCTGACCTTAACTCCAGGTTTTGCATTTCCTGGGATACTTTTACCTCGTCTATCGTTAGGTGATTTTCCCAATGATAATAAGTTAGCCAAGCGTCGAACACGATCTACTGTGATGCCATGGATACTAACAAAACTGGATGATCACTTTCGATGAATACTAGTTTAGACGATTCACTTCTATTCCACTTTGGATGATTCATCCGAAATGATCACCCAAATTGAACCGTCTAAACGCGCCTTAATCGACAAAAATTAGTGGAATATTTTAATGGACTCGGAGAAGTAGAGTGGTAGCATGATATGATTCTTCAAGGGAGGGCTTA
Organism: Listronotus oregonensis; assembly: GCA_019359885.1. Classification (NCBI taxonomy): domain Eukaryota; kingdom Metazoa; phylum Arthropoda; class Insecta; order Coleoptera; family Curculionidae; genus Listronotus; species Listronotus oregonensis. The sequence goes on from JAHBCN010012444.1 coordinate 670, forward strand.
AATATTTTTTTTGACTTGTTTACATGGCTTATTTATATTTTACTAATATATTAATTGAATCACTTATTTGAGAAACCCCACATGTCCAAAAATCAAGATTTTGAGAAAAACTAAATAAACTGTTTTAATTAAAAACAACTTAAAAATCTAAAAAAGCAAGTATCCGAATATAAAGTATGTAAAGTAAGTTTTTAGCAAAAATGACAACTAAAATCTTCTGGTCTTTTGAGAAAAAAAATAAAATGGCCGTGGACATGTGGGGTTTCTAGAATAAACATACAACTTTTTCTTTGAACGAGTTTATTTGGTCAAAATAATATCAAATACAATACAAAATAATAATAAAACCTTGTCAATCTTCGTTAACATCATCATCGTCACCACCAACAGTTGGCCATTCAAATATTTGCCGATAAAAGTTTTCAATTTCTTCTCCTTTTTCTGCTATAAACCTCTCAAACTTTTTGATATTCAACATCTTCTTCGCACTGATTGGGATTTTTGTATTAGGGTATGCAACGACTGCTGGAAAAGATCTGACAATGGTAGATGTTCCTAACCTAAATTCATGCTCTACAAGTCCATCAATAAGGTCGCGGGCAATCACGACGCCTTTTTCGTCCTTGCTGTAGTTGAAGTGCATAAAATTAGAAGTCAGAAAAGAAACTTTATCTTCTTTTTTAACACCCCTTCCATAAGATGCCGAAGACAAAGAATTTTTTTTTGTAGTAAACGGGCCACCAGCTTTTATAGTTTTTGACCAATGTATTCTCCTTATCCATGAGGTGCACCGAAAAATTCTTTTTAGTGCTTGAACCGACAACCAATGAAACATAATCTTTTAGTAGGAAAACCCTATCATTTTTATTAATTTTCTTCTTCACCATGGCAAAATCCCTGTCACATGGCATGTAGGAATGTCCTCTTATGGGAAAATACTGGTTCACACTTTGAAATCGTCCGAGGTCTGTAAGGCCTAAGCACATTCTAATAACTGAATTATTTTTATTCTGACCACCGCATCCGTCAGAAAAAATATGGAAATGTTCAATGTTTGGTGGAATTTCACTATTTATAAAATCCATAATAAAAGAACAAACCTCATTTGGTCCTTTTTTGCCCATACCTTCATGGTACACATAAAACATTGTTTTTCCAGTGTTAAGGTCGTGGATATTAAAAACATTGACACTTAGTTGATGCAGGTAAAATGTATCTTGAACTGGTATAACAGGGAGGGCTAGATTTTTGGCTTTTCTTTGGTGGACAATTTTCTCCGCCACAGCTACACGTTCAGCTACGTCGTTTAGGGCTTTAGATTTAATTTTGTTGGAAAGTACCTCACAGGTGCAGCAGGTATCGACCTGTGGTCTACCGAAAGACAAGCTAAAACGTTCCTTGAATATCTTTCGATAAAAGCTGTACTTCACGGATGATTCGGGATATTTGATGATAAATAACTCATGCATTTTTTTGATGTCCAATTTTTCACTAAGATAGTGATAGTCACGACTGCCATAATGTGATTTTTTTACGGGAAATGAACGAATATGTTCCTCTAGTTGTCTGACCTCAACTCCAGGTTTTGCATTTCCTGGGATACTTTTACCTCGTCTATCGTTAGGTGATTTTCCCAATGATAATAAGTTAGCCAAGCGTCGAACACGGTCTACTGTGATGCCATGGATACTAACAAAACTGGTTTTGCAGACACTAAACTAGAAGATACACAGTATTTATATGATTTGCTTTTTGGTTTTGCATTATTAGTAAATACTCTAGGTCGTTTTCTTGAAATTTCTGAACACTCAATTAAAGTCTGCAAATATGCATCTTGTTCATTTTTTGTTTCTAGAGCATAAAATTTATCAAAAATCTCTTGCCGATCACCTTCAGGAATTTTAAGGAAACAGCGTGATCTACACCTAAAAGCGAAAAACATACTGAAGTGATACTTAGATCGACAAAAATAAAATTATTTATCTTACCGGCATGGTTCACCTATTATCCGCTCATTTACTTTAATGCCTCTGTAATTTAGATATTCTTTGCCCACTCGCGCACTTTTAATTACTTCATTTTTATAAATAACTTGTTTAAGTCCCTTTTTGCGTTTTTTAGGAATAACTTCCACAGAAATATCCTCCTCGGATGACGACATTGTAAAAACTAAATATAAATAAACGCAACACGCAAGGCATGCTATTTGTCACGTAGGCGTAGGAGCCGTTTATTCGAGGAACACCACATGTCCGGGACTTGTGGGGTTTCTCAAATAAATACATATTTCAAACTTCTTATCTCTCTCTTTCCGATTCACCGTTTATATTTTCTTGCACTTGCACTTCTGAAGATTCGTCGACACCAACATTGTCTTTTTCAGTATCATTTAAATCTGCAGTAGGCGATGCAATGTTTGAAATGCTATCTAGTGGAGTGTCTTGGTCCATGGTAAATAAGAACAAATCGTGGTACCTATAAATAACAAAACAATAAGAATATTTTGTTTGAAAGGAGAAAAAACCTGAACTACTTACCAAAGTGTGGACACGTATACGTCTTCGGAAGAGGTGCCACTTCTTTTAGAATCCTTTACTTTATTTACTTCCTTCCGAAATGCAGCTCGGATATTTTGTATTTTTTTTTTGTCACAAAACCACGATCAACGTTTATAAATTGGCCTGGCAATAACTTATCAGCTCATCATAAGCACGATTTTTAAGATTTTTGTTGGTATATTCTTTTGCTTTTATTTGCCATAAGCAAGTATGCCTTCTGTAAATTTCTATAAAGTCCATTAAAATTTCTCGTATCCAATCACCCATTATGATAATATTAATAATAAATTATACTATTATTCGGGCGTATCCACTAACGACGAGATTTGGCTGGCAAGTCAAAACCTGCAGATTTAATTTGTACGTAATTTTAATCGCCTCTTATCTGGCTCGTGGTTAACCATTAACGCACCGATATCTTTACGAATTTGGCTCGCCACGTATCAGATATGACAGATAATTCGTCCGGGTAGGAGCCTCTATTGGGTTGTTTTAATCTTATTGTCATTTGAATTTAAAAGGAAAAATATTTCTGAAAGGTAATTAAATCTAATTTTTCAATATTATTAATTTGAGCAAGTTTTTCGGGTTGACTTAAACTAATGTCATTATTAATTGATAAGAAAATTAAACTTCTTAAATATTGACACCTCATGCCAAAACTATAAGAATTTTCTTTAGCCTGTGGTTTAATTTGGTGTAGTTCTTGTAATAAACAAGTAAATGAACATTAATCAAAAAATTAAAATAATATTTACTGCTTTGCCTTTTAATTTACCAGTAATAGCACGAAATATTAATTTACTAAGTACTGCCTTATTTGAATATTGATTAACAACATCGTTGCAAGCGGCAATAAAATTGTTTAATTCACAAGGTTCACCATTGAAAGTGGGAATAATATCGAGAAAGAAGGAAAATTCAGTATAATTTTCTTCTGCCATAATAATTTGTGATTGACTAATATTTTCCAATAAATCAATTCTGGATAACTCACTTATTAATTTTTGAATTTCAAGATCTACGTTAGATTTAGATTCCGATTCAGAACTTGAATTTTAACTTTTCTAACGTTTTGCCTATACTTGCGGTTCTATTTTAAAGTTGTTTTAAAATTTCTAAACATAAAATAACACAGAAAATAAAATTCTACTTATCCAAAATAAAAGGAAAATGTACAAAAAAGAAATAAGAGAAAATGTTCTTACTCGATGTTTTCCTGATTTGCTGAAGCTGGGGCACTGAACACTTAGCTCTGCAACACTGGGGCACTAAACACTTAGTTCTGCAACACTTACTTTGGATGAATGGATAGATGGATTGATGGATTTAAAGTGGAACTCTCCTCGTCCCACTACTGATGGTTTGATGGGTATTTGATTTTGATGCTGGCTTTTTGATTTGATTGTTGACTGTTGAAACTCTTCAGAAGATATTCGTTCCTCGGAGGGTTGTTGACCACTTTTTGGATCTTCCAACACTATGGTCCCGTAAATTTTGAAGAAATATACAGTTCTCTTCGCAAAACACTTGAGATTTTGGGTTGTCGTTGGTTCGGGTCTGTCAAAGACTTGAAAGTCACCAATTAGTTAAATGCTATCCGTTGGGCACTACACTTAACTGCTTGTACAGAACATCCGCGACCGCACTGCGCCAGTTTTAGATGTGAATATATAAACTATTCGTGTTGATTTATTACATCTATTGAATTCACGTATTTGAAGTTGACAATGTCGTGGCTTTCAAAATACTGAATTAATTCTAATTATATTACCTGGATTTTATAGTATTTTATTGTAGATAAGTAATAAATAAAATCCTAGGTTAACTTATAGAATAAAAATAATAAACGATTTAAAAAGATAAATTGTTATTTTATTTAATGTCATTCATTTAAAACCTAATAAGACGTTAAATGAATGCAAGAAATTGAAGGATAAGATTCGGTAAAATGATGTTAAGCATTTTTTATGTTTTTATCATGGTAAAATAATTAAGCGAAAAAAACTGGGATAAATTAGTATAAGCAAATATAAGTCTTTATCGGTTGACACCAGTGGCGTAGCGTAAAGTTACAAACACACTACTAACACGTGTAGTGTTAACACGTGGTAACACGACACGTCAGAAGACGATAGATCAGATATGCCGGACACATCTCTATGTTGTGATGAAACGGGTGGTGCTGACATTTTGATGGTTTTTGGACCTGTTAAGATAAAGTTGTTTAGTATCAGTGCCAGCTTTTTCTAATCTATTTTCTAATGGTGGACCTACTCGAAGAAATGGATTGGTTGGATGAAGAAAATTGCGGCATTGTTCGCGTTACAGACCGAATCCAGAGGGTATTGGGTTCATCCAATGAACCAAAGTTGGCACGACTTTGGTGAATTTCATGTTCTGTGGCCCGAAATCTCCATTGACGATGAAAGGTGTAAAATGTACATAAGGATGACCAAGAAAGAATTTGACGTGCTTCACGACTTATTAGAAAGTAAATTAATCAAGCAAAACACAAATTTCAGAGAAGCAATATCTCCAGAGGAAAGAATTTTATTGACCTTAAGGGAAGTAATATACAAAATAAAATACTGTATTCTTTTAAACGACAAAATCAAGTAAAGAAAGATAATATAGGTACTTATATATGATATTGTTATAAAACTAATAGATGTGAATTATTTTGTGGGTTGGAATTGGTAGTTCTTTCAGTATCTTCCGAATGATGGCGTATATAAAAAATTCAGATTCAATCGAGTCGGAATTTGCAGAAAAAGATAGTACTGGGATGCGGCATTGTTACTGTTATTACCTGGGATTGTGTGACTGGTGATATGTTTCTCAATTCGGCTTTAAACACCAAATTACTTATGCTCATTTTAAGACGAATTTGTTCATTTTGGGGAAGTCTCTTCACTGATTTAGCTAAACTTCCAAAAAACAAATCGATATCATCATCAGGTACTGCAGGTGGTTCTGGAGTTTGCATTATCTGGGATCTAATACGGTTATCAGATTTCATTATATCGACCAAGTCAGTCATTGACTTCTCAATTTTCTTTTTGCTTGCTGCTGTTCTAGAAAAAGAATTGGCATACGCTCGAACATTTGGCTTATCAGAATTATTTGAGTTTCCCAATACAGCCTGGTCTTTATCGCTATTTTCAGTATCTTGCGTTTTAACATCATCAGATCCATTTTTGACACTCTCCTCAGTTTGGTTCTCAACGTTCGGTTCATTTTGAGACTGGAAGCTGTTTTGAGATGTTCTAGGTTCCATATATGGTGACAAAAATGACATTTGATCTTCAAATTTCCATTTCATACCTTTTTTTTGGTGCCTGGCCACTAGTCGTCTTTCTTCTTTTTAATGCGTTGTTGTAGGCATTTCTTAGCTTTGTCCAAGCATCTCTACATTCTTGCCCTGAAAAAATAATGTTCATTACAAACTATTTTTAAGAATTTTGTTGTAGATTATTGTTAGAAAATTAATTGATTTTAATTTTTTTGTTTTTAGATTTTTGGCAACAGGAATTCTTACAAATCAATGGGGTTTGAGTTTCGCACTGGATTCAGTACAGTGGGTCAAATTGTGAAAGAATGTTGCCAGGCCATATGGGAAACACTGCAACCTATATTCATGCCCCAACCTGACCAAAAGCATTGGAAACAATATGGTGACAAAAATGACATTTGATCTTCAAATTTCCATTTCATACCTTTTTTTTGGTGCCTGGCCACTAGTCGTCTTTCTTCTTTTTAATGCGTTGGTGTAGGCATTTCTTAGCTTTGTCCAAGCATCTCTACATTTTTGCCCTGAAAAAATAATGTTCATTACAAACTATTTTTAGGAATTTTGTTGTAGATTATTGTTAGAAAATTAATTGATTTCTTACAAATCAATGGGGTTTGAGTTTCGCATTGGATTCAGTACAGTGGGTCAAATTGTAAAAGAATGTTGCCAGGCCATATGGGAAACACTGCAACCTATATTCATGCCCCAACCTGACCAAAAGCATTGGAAACAAATTGCTAAAGAGTTGAAGAAAAGTGGCAGTTCCCACATTGTCTCGGTGCCCTAGACGGTAAACATGTTCAAATGCAATGTAAAAAAAACGCAGGTACTGCCTATTTTAATTACAAAAACACTCACTCCATTGTTCTTCTTGCTTTAGTCGATGCAAATTACAAATGTACATGGATAGATGTCGGGAATTATGGTAGAAACAGTGATGAAGGTATTTTTGAAAGATCGCTATTAGGCCAAAATTCCACAAGCAACACAATTGGTTTTCCTACAGGTGAACCTTTAACGCCCACAGGACCTCTTTGTCCATTTGTTATGGTTGGTGATGAAGCATTTCCTCTCAAACGCTATTTGATGAGACCTTTTAGTAGAAACAACTTAGCCGGCGAGGCAGAAAAAAGAATTAATTACAGGCTTTCAAGAGCACGCCGCTTCGTAGAAAATGCTTTTGGCATCCTAGCAGCGCGATGGAGTATTTTTTAGAAAACCAATTGAAGCTAGCCCAGAAGTTGCGGATAAAATGATAATGGCATCATGTTGCCTTCATAATTATGTAAATTATTGATATATAAGATTATATATATATATATATTATATAATATATATATATATATATATATATATATATATATATATATATATATATATATATATATATATATATATATATATATATATATATATATATATATATATATATATATATATATATATATATATATATATATATATATATATATATATATATATATATAATATATAGTTGAAAATTAATGCGCATAATAGGGAATTCAATGAGAATTTTTAAACGATAATTTGTTGAAAAATTATCACAAAAATTTAAAAGATTTTTGCTTGTCTTTTGCCACATTGGCTTAAAAAAAAGTAAATTCTAAAAAATAAATAAAAAGAAAATTCCAAAAATAAACTTAACGATAATTTTAAAACAGAAAATAAAAATAACTCTAAAGAACTAAAACTTATTTTAATAAGGGTTTGAATAATCCACCACTTTCTGCTAAACAATACCCAAACCTATTGTAGAGATGTTGTCTCATATTCCTGAGCCGTTCAGTTGTAATTTGACCAGAAAGTTGAATTATTTTTTTCCCTTATTTCAACAAGGTTTCTAGCTCTTTCAAAACTGTGCCGATACACATTTTGTTGTAAATATCCGAAAAAAATCGTTTGGGGATGCCCGCAAGCAAATGAACGAGAGCTCTGCGAGCCACCGGCAAATCCAACTAGCCAAACTAAAGCGCAAAGCGGTGACGTTTCCAGTCGAACAGCTAAATTAATTATAATTCATCGCGACGTTCTATTGAAATGTACACTGGTAGATTGGAATCTCAGCCGCCTAAAAATTAACATTGATTTCCCTATTATGCGCGAATTATTTTCCAATACTGTATATCATTAAAATTTATTGATTTTATTCGAAGAAACTACGCATTGAACGCTTTTGGCGTACCAGAACTATACAAGAACTTTTTTATTTCGGATACACGCAATGCAATGTGTCTGTGGCTGAGAGACATTATTCGTAGGGGAAGGCGTAACTAGTTATTAAAAACTACAAAACGCCGATTTTTTTATTTGCTCTACATGCCAATATTTTTACTACGTTCCTGGGTCATTCAAAAAAGCACTGTTGTTTGTGTTCGTTTGATAAAATATTAAAAATATAATATAAATAGGTACTTACAGCTTTTATTTATTTTTTCACCTATCTCCTCCCAAGCCTCTTGTCGTTTTCTTTGGTCTCGATAGCTCTTATTTTGAACATCGTACAAAAATAAGTACTTTTGTACTTCTTCAATTAATTTTTCTCCCATAATTGCATGTAAGTGGCGAACTAAATACGAGCTGATGCAATAACACTCTGACGAAAATCCGGCCACTCCGGATATTGAAAACACGCGTTATGACGTGTTTAAGCGTGTTGTCGGTCTTTAACAACACATCATAACAATATGTACGGCTCTATTTAAAATAACGTGATAGATATTTTATAACACGTGTTAACACGACACGTCTTAATAATGTGTCCGTACATTAAATCAATTTCTTTGAGGTACGATCATATCCGATGTCGCATAGGGTAAAGATCAACGACTATATACTAAAGGACTGCTTAGTTTGCCGAATTTGTCTGCCAAGCTCAAACTCGCTGTGACGTGACCACCGTTGCTGGCAGAAAGCGCCTCTATACGTTATATAGCATTTTCTGCAAATTTAAAAAAGTTTTTTAATACATAATAAATTGTAAGCAAAATTAGGATCCTATACGTTTAGAAATATTGTTTTTACATTTAAAAGAAAAATAATATAATTTTATATTTGTAATAAATTAAATTTAAAGGGAAAAAATTGCAACATACCTACATATAGTTTTATTATTCCAACTGCCCTAAAGCATTTTATGAAATTAATTAAAATTAAACTATTTTTTTATATGTAAACAACTTACCAAATTTAAATATTACAGGTTCAGTTACAATGTTTGCTGACGACATCACACTATTTTGGCACCATGGGGACAATGAAAATTTGCAATATAACGTTAATAAAAATGGTGTGATGCATCTTTTAACATATCTAAAACCAATATTTTAACTTTTAAATGTCAACTTAATGGGGTACTGCTTGATAATGTGAATATCAACAATCCGCAGGTTAACACCTATCTAGGACTTCAAATAGATGAAAGATTAATATTTGAAAGTCACATTGCAAGCTTAAACAGAAGGCTGTCATCGGGTTGCTATGCCTTGAGAGTGGTTGCAGAGGAACTGGATGTAGGCTTGGTTAGAAATGTCTATTTTGCGCTTATTTGTTTTTGGGGCTCATGCTCTGATACCCTGTTTGGATCAGTCTTTGTATTGCAAAAGAGAGCTCCTAGGATCAGGTACAAAATTCGACGTAGGGATTCATGTAGACCTTTATTCCTGACTCATAGAATTTTAACACTGTCCTGCATTTTTATATTGGAGTCAGTTTGTCTTATGCACAGGAAGCACAAAAATAATTTAACGTCAGTATCTACTTATTTCTCTCGTAGAATGAATACTATCGCCCTTCCGATTCCTTCTACTTCCTTAATTAAAAACTCTATAGTTTATAACAGTAGAAAGCTGTTTAACCACCTTCCTGGCGGCTAAGACAAATTACTGGAAAAAAAATTCGTAAAGAAGTTAAGAAGCTATTGGTTGAGAAAACCTATTTCAATACTAACGAATATTATGCCGATATATTAAATTAGTGTTGTTCGTCCTTTTCAAAATATATTGACACAAAAATATTTTTACACAAATTTATATAGAAACAATAAATTACAATAAGCATAAGAAAAATATAGATATTATTAAGAGTAAATAAAAGTCACAGTTGATTATTGTTAATGGTTATATAAACAAAAATTCAAAACTTAAACATTAAACGAGAATAAATCATCTGCCCTTACAGACGATTAAACAAGAAGCCTATTTGCTCAAAGAATTGTGACCATTTACCTTTTTTGTCCTAAATCGAATTATTACACACAATTAACAAAACGAATCGAATGTTTATTTGTCTTCTCTAGTCCAAACTACACTAAAAGTACTTAAGTAAACACCAATTGTTCAACAAAATCACAACAGAAACCAGAAAACCCTTCAAATCACACACGATCAAATGGCCTAATAAATATAAACAAAGCTACACAGCCGCTCACCCTACTGCTAAATTTTCCAACGTACGTTAAATGGAACTGAACCTTTAGAATATGGCATAGATAAGAGATTTATATACTGACATAGATTGGAATGTTAGGTTAAAACCTTGGTGTCGACGCCCCCTTGCGGTTGGAACCATAAGTTAAATAAGACGATTTATTTAAATCACGAAGTCGTGATATGTGATTTAAATGCACAATTTTTAAATTGACCGTTTGGTTAAGAAAAACAAAACAAAATTAATTTTATGTTATAGTCAATCCTCGAAGCTCCGGCGTTCCTAGGTTTAACTAGTCAATCCTCAGGTCTAACTTGAAGTCTTTTGGTTTGGTTTTTGTCAAACCTGGGAGGAACTAATTTGGTGAGGCAATAGGCAAAACTCAATTTAATAAAATCAGGGTTTGACCAGTCAAGCTTCAATTAGGTATTAGAAAGTCTCAGTTTGTTAAATTAGATGTAATAAAACGATTTTATTATTTTAATGTTTATTGTTGTTATATTGTCATAGTTAAAATTAAAAAAAAGGTCCTTATTTAGACATGATGAGGTATTATGACATTTAGAATTGCACATTACGTCAGATCTCTTACATTTACAACTAACCACAACTAACCAAAACTAACCACAACGAACCGCAAGTATAAACTTATTTAAACGTGTTACAAGTACAGTCGACGTTTGACCGAGTCTGCATGTCGCTTCTAGAATCGACTAGGCAAAGCCCGAAACAAATTATTTTACTTTCGACGTTTGACTAAAAAGTTAGGAACTTCTAGGTCTAACTAATGACTTTAGTCAAAGGCCGAAATTGGAATTTATTTCGGGGTTAGTCCGAAGGCTTTGGACAAACCTAGGATAAACCAGTCATTCTGCGAAGAAACTGCATATCGACCTTTGACTATGACATATACATTATAATTTATTTCAAATTATGCTAAAATACAAAATACAAAAAATCACTTCCACAAATTCACACATTTAAACATTTAAAAGTTTTCATTTTTTTAATATTTTTGATGGGTAACAAATTTCTTTTAGCTTAAATAAAATCTTTAATTTCATGTTTTTTACATGTAAAAATATCGTCTTGGTAAAGATGTTTTAAAACAAGGTTTAAACCTGGTTAAGGTAATAACATATTTGAGGCAATGTGTGACTTAAAATGTCAATGCATTTTTAAAAAAATATATTAAAATTAGTTAATGAAGCTAATAAGGCATTTGGGGAGTAAGCCCTTGTTTTAATTAAAAAATATTCAGGCCTAGACCTATCTGTAGAAAGTAAGTCGTTTCTACACTGACAGCAGGCCTTAATTTTTTGAAAAAAATTTTTGGCGAAAAATCCTGCAACATATGCTAACTTTTCGTTTTTTAACAGACTGCAGTACTCTGCCTTGAATTCTGGTATAGTTATGTTTGGAAACTGTACAATTTCTGTCGAAGAGAAACATTCGGAAGTTAACAAATGTTTTAAGTCATCTAATCCTTGAAGATCATCCGATTTACAGTTAAAAGAACTGGTTTGATTCGATAAACAATTACAAATAATTAGGGACTTTAAAGAATTTACAAATGATAAAGCATTTGGGTTTATGTTTCCTATACCGTGACTTCTAATTCTACCAAAAAAGTTTTCCAAAGGATGTTGATTAAGATTTCTTGGACAAACAAATTTAACACCTTCCTCTGATAAACTTTTCCACAAATAGGAAAAACCTTTTAGAGTATGAATCCAATTCTTTAAGGTAGGCGGATAAAGTTTTTTACATTTGTTATCGAGGAAACACATACTTTCAAACACTTTAATGGCCTTCATCCAAAACTCCAGATGCCCAAAAGTTTCAGTAACTGCACACCTCCATCTTTTTCCACTTTTTATGGATAAATCTGCCCCATTGACACTGTCAAAAACTTTAACTATAAAAAGTAGTAATTCTGCTGTGCTTTCGGCTTCTTTGGGGATGCCGTCTGGGTTTTTTTCATTTCTTGCCATCCTCCAAAGCACAGCAGCAACATTGTTACTAAAAACTGGTGCAGCCAACGAAACCTTCATTTTTTTTTATTTTGGACATGGTGAAGGGTCAAATTTTTACATAATTTGTAGTCTTCACTTTCAGCCTGCTCTACATTAAAACGTTTGACAATATGGTTCCAGTTTGCATGTCTTTATATTCATTCTTCCATTTACACTCTGCTCTATATTTAAAAAAAAATATTTCTGAAGCTCTTTAGGTTGTAAAGGGGTACAATTTCTTTGTTTTTCAATCACAACTCCAAACATTTTGTTTTCTTTACCTTTTCGAATGAAATATTCACGGGTCTCACTGTATAATTTATTTATAGCAGCAATGTTCGCAGATCTCTGATCACATATTAGTGATTTGACATTTAAACCAACATCCTGATATAATCCGACAACTTCTTTGATGGCTTTTGCCAGTTGGTCAGTCTTCATAGCCCCCTCATTAAAATAATAGCTTATATAGGTTGTTTCCATTTACCACATAAGCCACGAGCCATAAACACCATTAGAGTAAAGTAGCCAAATGTGGAATACCCTTTTGTTTTTTCAAAAAACAAAAATGAAAACTTTAATATTATGATCCACATTTTGAAATATACATAGCGTAAAGTGTTATAAACAAAAAACATAAATAATAAAAATTGTATAAACAAAAATTTTGCATGAATGTTTTTATTCTTTAAAAAATTGCATTTTTTCCAAGCAAAAAAATGGGCGGGTAATGAGGAATACCAATATCTCCTAATGTGGAATAGGTTATAATATTAGACTTGATATTTTAATATTTTTTTAGTAAAACAAAAGACTATTGGAAAGTAAATACATTTATTTCATCCTATTCTAATAGAGAAACATAAACATAGTAAGAACAAGAACCACTAAGAGCAAAAATCGCAGATGTATGGGTCTTTTTCGGCACCTGCACATTCTTCGTGTGCCCAGCAGTTGCACATGGCACATAGAACCCATATTTCTCCGCGGGTATCATTCGAAAATTTTTGCTCACAAAAAATACAAATTGCGTCATCAGGGCACGTTTCTGAAGGAAACTTTTCTTCATCGCCTGAAGAATTTTGCAAGGAAATACTCTTGTTAGATTCTGAGCTTGATGAAGATGAAACTCTTTTTTGACGTTTAGCAGGAATTTTCAGCTTCTTCTGTTTTTTTTTCCTTTATTTTGCATTCCACTGCATCCTGGTTCTGCGTCAAAAACTTTTTTCTTCATTATTTCCCGTTTTTCCAAGCTTGAATTTATAGACTTCTCCAAATCTTCTTTATTTGGTGTAGAAGTTATTATTTTTGCCCGTTCAGGCTTTCTGCCCCTGGTTGCTATTTTTTTCTTGATATTGGGTACCGAAACAATGTCTGCTGGTTCAACTAAAACGGGTGAACCGTGCCTTTCCTCTCTATTTTCGCGATTGAGGTTTGCAAGCGGTTGTTCCTGAACTACATCAACCTGATGAGACGCTACCAAAAAATCTTCTTCAGTAAAAACATTCCTTCTAAGCGGATAAAACCCTGTAACAGCAAAACCTTTAACAGCTCCTTCGGCGGAATGAACTTTTAAGTAAGCCCTTCCAAAAAGGTCGCAGACATCAAAATGAGTGACAGCACGTTGATTTGTTCTTAAGAACATTCTAATTTCTTCATTATAGAACGTCTTCAATGCCCCCATCACTGTTTTATCAAGGGGCTGCATTTTATGAGATATGTGTGGGGGAAGACAAAGAATTGTCACAAAATTTTCTTTAGCCTTCACTACAACGTCAAGGTTCGTAGAATGGATATTATGTCCATCTAGGTCTCTAGGATAAGGACAGTTGGATTATTTTCAGAAGGGCGAACCTTTTCAATAAAGTGGTTAAACCAGGCAGTGAAAAGGTCAGTCTGTACCCAACCTGATGGATAAAATTTGAACAGAGTCCCAGGTGGAGCACCTTTTTTTAATTGTTCGTTACAGTTTTTTCTCGGAAATATAATCATTGGTGGAACAAAATTTCCTTCTGCGCTCATACACATTACAACAGTTATTAACGATCCCCTCTCTGCAGAAGTAAGGCTTCCAATCTGACGTTTTCCTTTCAATGCTAACACTTGGGGACACTTCGACTGTACAATGCAAATACCACACTCATCCACATTAAAAATCTGGCTAGCGGTAAACTTTTTCTCTTCAAAGATTTTTTCGAGTAAATCAAAGAATTCATTGACGCTTTCTTTGTTGAATCCGGCAGCCCGTTGAGCTGATGAACCTGTAGGTCTTCTTAAACTGATTTGATTCTTATGTCTACAAAGAAAACGGCTTCATCCAGTTTTTTCCTGCTGATTGGTGAAGCAAAGAAAATGGATTTGGGAGATTATTTTGCCTAGCAAGCTGAAAGGCAATAGAGCATAGGTCCCGCCTTGTCAATCCAAAAAACTTTTTCTTCATCAACAGAATGTACTCTACCAGTTTGGTTTTTAGCTTGTGTGTTAACCCTTAAAAGCCCAAATTATTTTTTTTCGATTTTTTATTTCTTTTTATTTTTTTTAAGAAAAGAGGTTCTAAGAAAACTACTTAAACATGTATTTTCAAGATTTTTATTACAAACTCGTAAAAAAAGGGTGTTACATATATGTAACACTAGGCTTTAGCGCTACCTAATAGTAAGATAATAAAAGAAATAATGAACATAAAATTACTTGGTATGAAAGCCTACATTACATGTCAGACAAAGCCCAATATCGCACTTTTTGCACATGGTTCTGGTACTTGTTGTACAGAGTTCCATAGCACATCTTCGTTCTATAGTAAATAAATTCCACCACCATTTCTTTGAACGAATACCTATACAATACCTTCCTATGTTTTCGTCCATCAAGTCGGTTCCTCCCATTGACGAATTATATTTTCCAACTAGGTTGGGTCGTGGCACAGAGATAACTTTTTTTTCTTTTTGCGAATATCTTCTAACTTGGGATACTGGTTCTACACCGTAGTAAGTTGAGGCCACGGTAACAATATTATTGTCTGCCCATCTTACAAATATAATTCCAGTTGTTCTATCGAGTATGGAATGGTACTCTCCACGTGTTTATTTTTTTTTGAAGAGTTGCCTTGGAGGGAAGTGGTATTGCCTTTGGAATGCGGTTTTCCCTTACGGTTCCTGTACACCAGTATCCTTCGTCTCTTAAATCTTTTAGCAGGTAAATACTTGTAAATAAGTTATCTACATATATTTTATATGGTAATCGCCTTTTTCCTTCAGGCATTTCTCTTAGCATCATTTTTAGCGGTGCAGTACATTTGCCATATAATATCTCATCAGACGCATTCGACTTAGGATTTTTTCCCTGATATAAATCAAAGTTTATCAAGTAGCCATCTTTTGTGTTCAGGCACCACATTTTGTATCCAAACCGGATGGGTTTTCTCCGGATAAATTGTTTAGCTGAGTGCCTACCGTAGTATTTTACCATAGATTCGTCGTAATTGATGTCTTGTTCAGGTACAAAATGTTTTAAAAAACCTTCTTTTAACTTATCCATAAGCGGTGGAATTTTCCACCCTTTGTCATTTTGATCAGGTTGGGTATTATCAGCACAATGTAGGTATTTCATAATGTCAAAAAAGCGATTTCTTCTCATAGAATTAATTACTAATGGATTTTCCATATCGGATTGAGAATCCCAATAAAACCGTTTTCCAGGTTTTTCGTTGTAGCCGCTCAAAATTAATATACCTATAGCACATTTGAGTTCTTCAATGGTAAATTTTGGATCCTGATTATTCTTAAACGATGCCTATTTTGTTGATTCAGTAAGCAAATACTCAAAGATTTCACTGGTCCAAAACAATTCAAACATTTGAAGCGGAGAAAAATCAACAAATTTGGAATAGTCCGGGGTTATAAAATTTGTTTCGACATTTTCAAATGTACCTCTGGTCCATTTGTGATAAAGTATCTCTTTTTGAATGGATTTATGTTCCAGAACTGGTAATGACGGCGAGTCATCGGATAAACCATCAATTCTTACATTGTTACTTAGCTTTATTTCAGCTCCAGCGAGCAGTTGCCGAGCCGGCAAATGATTCAAATCTCCCTCTGTATCCTCATCCCCAGATTCCTCATCTGTCAGAGAGTTTACTTCAGGTGGTTCGGTGTATATTGCGGCCACATCGAAGTCCTCAGCGTACGCGATATCCAAAGCCTCTTGTAGTGAAAAGCCTCTCCTAAAAAAATAAGTAAGTTTTTAAACCGGAAATTTTATTTATCCATCATACGCCAATCGCCACAAACAAATTGACAATCATACGAACTCGCATATACATAAACATACAAAAAATTCAGACATAGAAGGACATACAAAAAATAGGCAATAAAAAATCCTAGCGTTACATATATGTAACGCTCGGTTTTAAAGCCCGCCCCTGCAAAGCCCAAAAATATTCATCACATTATTGCCTTAAAAACATCAATACAATCATTTTAGATTACACATCAAACGAAATATGTCAAATTACTCTAATATTAAATTATTTACATCTACTTACGTGAAATTCGGCTCCATTTTTAGTAACAATTTTTATACACACACTTTCTGGGTTTATGTGGCAATCCACCATTAAAGAATATCAAAAAGTGACATTTAAAATGGTTAACACATGTTTTCAGATGACGCAAGTAACGCCATCTATCCGCTAAATTGAAAAGTCAAGTTCCAGAAACCTGTTTTCGTAAGCACTGTAGGCGTTACTTATATGTAACGCGGGGCTTTTATGGGTTAAAACAGGTTTTCTTCCCAGGGTATCTTTTTTAATATTTCCTACTTCTCTATCAGTCTTGCAGTACCGAAATAATGTAGAACGCGGAACACTGTAGTGTTGAGAAGCCGCTAAATAGCCCATTGTCTTTGTCCGTACCGCATTTACCGCCATCCTCATGTTTTCTTCAGTCCATTTGTGTTCTTTCACATTTTTTAGAGGCATTTTCTGAAATAAAAAAAATATTTTCAAAAGAAGCCTCTTATGTGGAATTTTCCACATTCAGATCCTATTTAGTATTCCACAATACCGGCCTTTTAAATATTTATAAAAAATGTTTGTAAAACATTAAAAACAAAATGCTAATCAACTATTCAACACAATTCACAATCATTCACCACCTACCTTTAAACTTATACACCAATTTTGCAAAAATATTCATAAATGGACTCACAATAAATCTTTATTTCAACACGTGCAAAAATAAAACACACATTACAATTCGTGTTTGAACCAATACTCGCAAGCGACAGCCTCGAAACGCTTTATGGTGTTGGTGGGGGTGAAACATATTAGAAACAGCTTCTGATTAGGCTATTAGAAGATAGATGGCGATATTAGTTTTGCCGATAACGAGGTATTCCACATTTCAGGCAGCATTCCACATTCGGCTACTTTACTCTACCTTATCTGGAATGACTGGTTGTCTATTACCTCCTCCATAGTCCTGAAAACCTTCAAGGACATCATTTTCTCTGTTTAATTGCAAAGAAGGATCTAAGTGCATTTCATCAAAAAAGATGCTGCATAGTTTCTCCTTTGCTTTCATTTTAATTACTATCACTTCATTTATTCCTGTTTTAAAAGGAATTTTTCGAAGTAGGTTGGTCAAGGTTCTTCGAGATGGGGCAGCAAATATTTTTCGAACGAGTCTATATTCTTTAGGGCTTTGTTTCAGAAAGGATAAATATAAGATTTTTTTATCTAATAAAAACGCCTTCTCTTAGAGTGCAGTTTTTGGCATCTTAATTGTGACATGACAAAATCATAGGTTGGCTTATTTAACTGAGATTTTAAAAAACTGGGTAAATTGGCTATTTCCTCCATGTCTTTTACATTTTCCCTTAGATTTCCACAGTTGAAATTAAGCCTTCTTGCCGTTGAATATTAAAAAAAACTGTGGGTCTGCCATGTTTCAAAAATTTAGCAGACCCATAATCAAAGAATTTTTTAATGATTAAAATAAACAAATCTTTAAAAACACACTATTTTTATTGTTATTTTTTAGGATTCTTTAAAAATATCATAAAAATCATTCAGAATCACTTCGCATTCGCCATTTTATTTTTTTACCAAGTCTTTTTTAAAATTTAAGCACTTTTTTTGACTTGCCTTAATCTTTCATTATTAAACATTTTATTTTTACAAATGCAACTACCAACCAACTTTCCGTTAGTTGGTAGTTGCTAAATAACGCCAATAAAAAATAGTTGAGCAGTCGTAAAACTGCTTTTATTTGCTTAGTTATTATAAAAAGTAATATTTATTTATTTCAGTACATTTACAGATAGGAAATACAATAAAGTGGAGGTGATAAGGTTAAATAAAAGTATCTATTGAAACTTAGGTTTTTTATTTAGTATATACTTCACATGTCTACAAAAAATAGGCATAATTTAAGTACAAACATAAATATATTGAAAAATAAAAGTAAACAGGTTTGTTTTTTAGTTTATTTAATTTTAAAGGAGCATATACTATATAAATATCACAATTTTCTTTATTTTATACCACAATATGCCCATTATAGAAGAAATAGGAAATAAATTACACTCCCATATACCTAGGACTATAGAAAATGCACCTAGGTTTATTTTCATCTCGCGACTAACAATTTTTACAGACCTTTAAATGTGTTAATTCTTAACTGAAATAAATAGTCATGAGGTAATTAAAATTCAGTAGATTAGGTAAGCCTTAATATCTAAACAGACTCCACGTCTCTAAATTAGGATACTGATGTTAATACGTTTTGTAGATATGTCTAATTACAATAAACTACTATAGAATAACAGCAAAAAAAGGATAAAATTACCAAAAAAAGGAAATAAACGGCGAATAGTTTATTTGGAAAGTTTGTTGAATGTCGTGTTTAAAGTAGGTACTAGTGATGTAACGAAGGTCATTTTTTGAACATTCGCGAATGCGAATATTCAGTTTTTGTTTGAAAAATAGTATAGTTTTAGTTTGATTATTATATTTTTCAGTTTATTCAAGATGATGATTATCTAACCATTAAAAAGTTATGAAAATACTAATAAAATTCCATTAAATTTATTTTTGTCTTACAAGTTCTAATAAATAAATTTATTAACCTACTATTATTTTTAAATTGTTTTTTTTTCTGATATACCCGCGAATGCGAATATTCGTTACATCACTAGTATGTACTAGGTATAAATATTAGTTTTATAATACATACTCTATAACAAAAAATAAATTTAAACCTAATTAGAAAATAATTGTTTAAAATCGAAGAGAACAGGTTATATTTACACAAAAATGTTTTTTGCTAACTATAAATTATTAATAGATTAATGTTTGGTCACTTGGGATATATTTTATCAAAGTTATCAGTTTAATTACCAAATAAAAGACTTATTTTAATTTTATAAATAAAAAATTCAATTTATAAGGTCAATCATCTAGTTAAAGTTATATGTGTTCAAAAGATTTTTATTTAAACATAAAAAGTTTATAAGTTTAGTAAAGTCATAATAAGTTTGTGCAAAGTGTTACTGTCCCTTCAACAAAATTGTTTTATTAAGCATACTTCTTACTCTTGCCTGTTTGGTATTTTCTAATAATTTACTTGTTTCATAGTAAATGCGAATATTAAAATAACTTTTTAATAAAAGTTTAATTAATGTTAATGTGTTTCCGTATACCGGAGTGTCTTCATAAAGATGGTCGCCAAAAAAATCGTAAACTTTAACTGGAAGGTATTGCATAGTGTTTAAAACTAATTCATTTAACAAATTTGTATTATTCTTATTAAAAATATTAGTTATTTTATGAAAAAATCTAAAATATTTCTCTGCTGCCCGACACACTTTAACAACTAATTCGGAGGCTTTTATTAGTTTACCATATTGTTTTTTGTTTTGTAGCTTAGATAAAGATATATTTCCTTCCAATTTAACGACAAATCCAGAAATATATGAAACAGTATCTTCTACATAAAAAGTAAGACCCCAAATTTTTGAACTAATAAAATCATGTTCTTGAATATCCTTTTAAATTGTTTCTTGAAAAGCCCTATAATCATGACTTTGTTGTAAATCTTGACCGTCATTATCCAAAGTAATGCCACCGCTGCCACAATATAATATTGGAATATCTTCTAAATTTATAGAATTTCCACTATTTGGGCCAAAAATTTCAGAACGAACAATTAGACGTTTATATGCGGCTTCAAATATTCTGGCCGTAGGATTATTATTATAACCACCCTTACTTCGAATCGCTCCAAAAAATAATTCAAGATGGTCTTGTGAGAGCTTATATGTGACCATAAATTTTATTTTTTTTTCATGAACCTACATTTGGTATACATTTTATAAACTTTGAATACATATTGGAAAACCTGTGATATTTTTAAATCTAAGATGTAGCGAACTGTATTATCGAAAAAACTAAAAAAAATATTTTCGGTACAGGGTGACAGGGGTCTTTTAAAAAAATATTTTGCCAATCTATTCCTGGAATTAAAAATGTCAAAAAGGTCATTAAATGTTTGCAAAAAAGTGGCAGTAGCTCCTACATCTTGAAATTCTGGGTGTTTAATATCCTGCTCTAAATAAATAAGGGCATCAGTAACACTCTTACTCAATGTTTGAGCTGCTAATTTAACTTTCATCTTTTCTCTTGTCCATTGCAAGTGACGAATTCTATTGAGTGCGAATTGAGTACCTTTAGGAACCTAATAGAATTTTTAAATATTTCTCCAAATTAATTAAAAAATTATATTTCTTTGAGATTTCAACCGGTACAACCTCAATTAGGGCGAATGCGCAGGATTTTTTCAAAAAATACATATTTAAACCTATCTAATAAAACAGCTGATTACGGTAAACAAACTGGCTGGAGGACAAACAACCAGCTATGCAATTTAATCTGCCTGTGCATTGTCCTGTTTTAAAGTGATTTTTTCTGATTTCAAGTAGTTTAAAATGACTTTTTAAGTATATTTATATTATTTGAGACTCTTAGTAGTGGTACTTAGAGAGAATCAATCATGAGCGACTATTTTTTGAAGTTACAAGTTGTAAATGCGGAATTATAATAGTCACTTATAAAAACTACGGTTCTAAATTTCAATCTATAAAAAATTTATTCAGTTATCACGTAGTTAAAGGTAATTAAAGTTAATTTAATTAAAAATAGTCTTGACCATATTTTTAAAGGCAATATATTTAAAATGCATTTGTTTATGTGTAAAAGTAACAAAAAAATGGTTTCATCCGGTGAAGATGGGTGAAGAACGATCTCTCTTCAGCTCCTCTACAAGAAACTATTTCATCTAAAAGTGATACATCTCCTCGTGTAGCCAAAAGTGTTATTGGAACAGGGCCCAAAGGATTCGGAATTTCTGACGTATTACACCTATAACTCTTTCTACATGTATCCTTACATGGGCTAGTGACCTGGTTTCTTTCAAATCTACAGGATCCAATTGATTTTTTCCTCAGGTGAATGCTGGAATTTTCACCTGCGCTCCAAATAATTGAACAAATTTCTTTATTAAAAACCCCTTATCTGCCATAACAACATCTCCAGGGCACAGTTTACCTAAAAATTCGGAATTTTGTGTTAGGCACTTGTCTGAGACTCTACCACCCCAGCCCTCACTTATAAATAAAATGGAGCCCTGAGGTGTAATGCCAATTAAATATTTAATTGTTTCCGAGTGTTTATAGTTTGACCATGATAGGAGGCTGATAGGAGGTTTGATGGAGTTTCACATTTGATTTCAAAACAATCTATTATTATTGTGGGTTTATCTTAAAATGAGTCTTTAAAACACTGTGGCATTGTCTTTAAGACGTTGAAGGACACCCGCGGCATATGACGTCAGGGGCGTATTGCAGAAACGGGCACGAGAAAATCAGACCTCAAAAAGACACTTTGATATCTTCGTTAGTTTTTAAGCTAGAAAAACGAAAGTTGTATCAGATAACTCAATAAGTGCTGCTATTTTTGCTTAAATCAAAAAAACTTATGCGTCATATGACGTCATGTCACACCAAAAACCAGACTGTGCTTAATTCATCACTGACGGGAAATGCCGCAGATTTTTATTTAGGATAAGCCCAATTTATCAAAACTTCAGTTACAACCAAAACTTTATTACAACAAAATGTTTTTTACTACAAAACATTTTTACGATAAAACTTATATTATAGGGAGAATCCAAAGCTGAAGACTATAAATAATTTGACATAACTGTGACAGCACGTGCCG
This sequence comes from Listronotus oregonensis, assembly GCA_019359885.1. Taxonomy (NCBI): domain Eukaryota; kingdom Metazoa; phylum Arthropoda; class Insecta; order Coleoptera; family Curculionidae; genus Listronotus; species Listronotus oregonensis. Next base: position 23,260 of record JAHBCN010012444.1, read on the forward strand.
ACACATAGTGGAGGATTTCCAACACAACGATTACATTGTCAAGTTGTTTCTTTTCGTTTTTCTCTATTAAACATTGTCTGCACCTCTTGTAAAATTTACCCTTACGTTATGAGTTTTCTGGAACAGGAATCACCTTAAGAATGTGATGATTCTTGTCATCTCGCCTGGATGCTCTCTTCTTGGTTTTCGTAGGCACTGCCGCTACAAATTCCCTGCCGTCCACCTTTCCTCCTATTCCCAGTAGTTCTCTAATCACACTTTTCCTGAATTTTGCAAATGACGGCTTTTTTTAACTTATATTTATATATATAAAATGCATTCCACAAAGCAATGTCAAGAAAATAAAATATCACTTTCCTAAACCATTTAACAGTCTTGCTAGGGCAGGAATAATAACTGATCACTTGATCTGATCTGTCTATTCCAGACATATGGTTATTATATTGTACTTCTTCTGGTGGTTTTGTAATCTTCATTCCGTATCTATTTTCAGTTTTAATCATATATGGGACGTAGGCAGTTGTAATGGTTAAAACTTTACGTTTGTCTCTCCACTTTGAGATGTAAATATCATTTGAACGACGCCAGATATGATCACCACGTTGTAGTTTTGCTTTAGTTACTTCTTTGGAATTACCAGACCTGTTACTTCTTAACGTTCTAGTTAAATGTGCCTTTTGAACCAGTAGCTTGTTGGATAAAGTGACGCTATTATAGAAATTGTTCATATACAAGTGGTGTCCTTCATTTAATTAAGGTTCCATTAGGCGTAGAACTAAGGAATGTATTTTAGATGATCCGACATCATCACGACTTGCTTTTCCTTTGTACATTTCAACGTTAAGGATATAACCATCACTAGAGCAAAGCTCGAAAGATTTTATCCCGTACCTTGTTTTCTTATTTTTCATATACACGCGAAATCTAAGCCTTCCTCTAAACTCTAAACAATAAAAAAGATTCATCCAATGATAATGCTTCCTGGGGATAAAACGTATTTTGGCTGTTTTTAATTATTTTTGTCAAAAGGAGGCTTACTTTTTCGTCTGTTTCGTTTCTGTCTTCACTAGAACAAATCAGACATCTCAAAATTTGTTCAAATCTTCTGCCAGTTATGGTGGCGGAAAATATTAGATGATAGTAAATGGGAGCTAGAGAAAACAACTTTTTCACAGATCGACATTTCAGTTGCCCACCTATTAGACACAAACCGAAAAACTGTTTCAATTCCTGCATACTGACGGGTTGGAAGCTTCTAAATCTCTCGGTTCTTCTCTTTGGTCTATTTTAAAGACATAAGGACTCACCATATTGATCCTTTTTTCTAGCAATAACTTCATAATATCTTGGGCCCATATTAGTTCAAATATCTGAATAGGTGTCAGGTGGTCAACATTTTGCCTAATACCAACTTTGGAGCTGTCAAACATAAGATCAACCGGATGGTTTATCGTAGATTCCCAGACTAAATTCCTCTCTGCAGACGTCTGACCTAAAAAAAATATGTCTTACCGAAACTATGAATAACGGAAGGTAAAAGAGGTATTTTACCTTCTTCTATATCCTCCTGATCACCGCCTGAGTCTGTTCTAATCTCCACCTGATTCGGCAGGCTTGTTTTTATTCTTTTCTATCATTAGGATTTGAAGTCGATGCTAGAAAAATGGTAAAACGTAATCAAATTTCAGTACACACTATTAGAATTATTAAATTTGAGTAAGTTTTCAGATTACCTATCATTACCTGCAAGCGCCTGTCAATAGAACTTTCAAAAGGGAATATTATATGGTATACTTACATTGACCTCTTTGATCGTTTATATTTTCGAGTTCACTATCACTTTAACTTTCGTTTATTTCACTACTATTGGCTTCGAAGTCCGAATCATCATCCGTGCTATATGGATCATGTTCTAAAGATATTTCATCAGAATCACATTTTTCGTAAATTTTTAGAAGTTGTTGTCTCTCTTTTTCGTCAATTTACCTTTTAAAATAGGTATAAACGCGTGCTTAACTGACCGCGGTCGTCGTTAAACTAGTATTACCTGAAACCAGAAAACTTTTTGTACTATACATTCGAAATATATAGAAGTAATAGAAGTAGGTTTCTAGAATGTCAGTATACACTCAAGTAGTGTAACAAGCGGGGTCCGGTGACACCCTGATGGCATGTTTACATAATAACTGGTCCAAAGATATTGACGTCACTTCTTGTGACGAAGAAGTGCCTAAGTCCAGAGGCTGTTGAAAAGGCGTTCAAGCGTGACTCAATATGTCACATGATCTAGCTTGTAGTGCGCATGCGTACAAAAATGGTGGCTGTCACTTGTCTAATGTCACGTGTCAACCGTCATATGTCAAAACCACGTGACTTAGGAAATTAGCTTACGTGGATGAGATCAAGAATATACGCATGCGTGAAAAGAATGGCAGCTGTCACTTGTCAACTGTCATATTTCACGCGCGCGAAACATGACTAATTTTGGGTGATTAATCTTTAAATGAAAATTTTGGTAAATAAAACAAATTAAAATTGTTTAATTGTTTATTTAAAATTATGCGAATAATAATACATAAAATATTTTATTGAATATTATCTTTATCAATCCAACTGTTATTTTTTCATTAAAACCAACCACTTGACAAATACTTTATTACCTTTACGTTTGATAACTTTTCAACTAGGTAGACGTCATTGTATTTAACTTTTTGTAATTGAGGTTCATAAAATCGACCTTTAATATCTTGTTTGTTGATGTCTTCAAGCAAATACGTCACAGGATTTGTAAGATGTACCTTTTTAATTGTAAATATTTCCGTAGACCAGTGGCATGACTTTATCAAAAACACCTCTAAACTTGGAAATTGCACGAATCGCCTACTTTAAATTTTGGTTTGAGGTGACTTTAATGTGACTACACACAGTGCTCAGTAACATGTTTTCATGTTTTTAGGTACTTCAAGAAGGCTTTAATCCAATGGTTCTATGTTTTTTATTTTTATAGGTATTAACAATGCTTTGTAGCAAATCTAACCACTTATATGAACCTGTATACTAAAAATTCCTTCCACATCATTCCTTTAAGAGTCTGTTAACTCGTTCCACGATTGAAGCTTTTTCACTATATACAACATAGTGTTTTATGTGATACTTTTCACTAAATTTTGTACCTCTTTACCAGTAAACTCACCACCTGAATCTGTACAAAGATGGATTGGTTTTTGAACCCTGAAGACATTTTCAAGAGCCTTAGCAACTTCTTTGGATGTTTTTGTTTTTAAGTGGAAAAGCCCAGACAAATTTTGAAAAGCAGTTTATTACAACCAAAATGTATTTATAACCCT
>JAHBCN010012445.1:0-26566 GCA_019359885.1 Listronotus oregonensis
TGCCGTGGGGAAACAGGCAACCTTTTTATTAATTTATGTTTTAAAACAATTATAATCCTTTTTTTATTTTCTTTAGTCATTTCTAATTTTTTAAAAATAATTTTCTTTTAAATAAATGAAATTTTTTTTTTAATCTTTTGATTTTATTTGCTCACCTGACCCAGAATAATTTGTATTATTATATTATTATTATTTATTTATTTTTTTCTCTATAATTATTGCCAAGTCTTTTTTTTTTTTAATTTATATGCTAACTTTTTTTTTTTGTCGTGCACTGGTGTGTGACCCCCCAAGCAAGCTCCGATAAATCTACTGAGAGGATATATTTTCAGCAATGTTTTCTACCCTTGAGCCACAGTGTTTGCTGATATACTGACTTTTTTTAATAAATATATCTTTTCAGGGCACATGCTGCAATTATGCATTCTTTGATCATTTCTCCATCGGTGAATGGTTTTCCACGTTTTGCAATTTCAAGAGCCACACGAAAGCTGGCACAGTTGCAGCCTTTTTCCCGTTTGAGTTTTGTAAATGAAGATTGCTGCGATTTCAATCCGCGCTGCATAGCTTCGAATTTTCTGTCCGCAAACTTCCTGTATATTTTGAGAATTTGAAAATGTTTTGTTTCATAATGACGTTTAATGTTATATTCTTTGAAAAACGGCTATGCTTTCATTGCAAATCAAACATAGCGCCTTGTTACTGGACTCAATTACGAAATACTGAATGTTCCACTGATCTTTGAATTTTCTGCATTCCTATCAATTTTTCCTTCTTTTCCATACTACTAATTCACACACAAAAGCAACAATTCAAATCAAAATACTGTTATAAAGATGTCTTAAACTTAAACACGTACAAACACGTTTTAAGGAGGTATGCAATTTTTTTATTTAACAACAGTGTCATAGGAACTGACTTGTGGTTGCGCCACTAGCCTTCTTATATATTCCAATTACTGCCATCTAGAAGTGAGTGGAAGACACCAGAAATTTCTCGAACCAACAAGATTATTCTGTACGTGCTATTAGCGCCATCTGTTAGCGATAGAAGGTACTACCTATGGCTCGTACTCTACGACTAATCTAGAAATTACAGATAATGACAGGAAAATTAATAATATGCAGTGTTGCCGTTTTGCGGACTTTAGTCCGATTTGCAGCCTTTTTTAAACGTTGTGTACTTTTTCGGACTTTTTTTCATCAGTGGACTATTTCCTTCTTACCACCGGCAACAATGATAATAGGGTTTTTACCCTCGGAACTTACTGCAGTAATCAGTATGGCCCTAAGGCTGGAAAGTTTGGAGACCCCTGGTTTGCTATTGCTAATTTTAAAAACGCGATCATCACTCGGCGATCCTGGTTAATGTTTAAATTCTTCGTACTTACGGTGATGACGAAAAAAACTTATTTAATCAAATCGATACCTAGTTACGATAACAAATTACATTTATTGAAAAAACTGTCATCGAAAGACTATTAGTGGATAGTTGATCCTTATTTATAGCCAGCGCAAGTCATGCAGGCATTTGACACCCTTCAATTGAAAATTCCTGCAAATTAATTTATCCTTGGTAAAGGAAAATGAGAGGAATCGACACTATAATTCATAGGAAGATAATCGACAAAGCTGTCAAAGAACACACACTTAACACCTTAATCTGATAGTTCGTGCGACTTGGTTGCCCACCAGCCGACTGAACTTTTATTTTCAGGATCTTGTTCCGTTTGCTGAATTCTCGTATTCAAGGCTTCGATTTTGCATCGGGCAAACACCGACATGCAAATCAAAATGCATGCACGCAATGTTGTTACTGCATTGATTGTACATTTTTTTTTATTTGTACAATTTGGGTTTTTAGTTACACAAGAAATTATTTTAACAACATAATCACGGTTAAAAAAATCAATAGTCGATAATTTAAAGAGTTACCAGCTTTTACAAATATTATTATTTTTAAATATTTCTAACTACTCATATTTTGTTTTGTTAAGTAAACAAATATTTTAAGCCAGGAATAGACAAATACCAAGCAAAACTGGAAACGTTTTAACATGCAAATTTCGTTCGCGTAGGTTTTGCAAGTTGCGCCTTTATCGAAATTAACGTAAACATTTTGTCCGCGCAGTATTGGAAGTTTGCCACTTTATCCAAACTTATAATAACTGGCAGAATCTATTAAAACATTTAGACTCGTGACAAGCCGGGACAAAAAGGGGTTTAGTATTTGGCAACATTTTATAAAAAAAAGGGGTGGACAAACTAGGTTGTAGAACAGTATATAAGTATGTAGTGTGTAAAGAATTGCAAGGCCTAGTGGACAGACTAAAAATTCATAGCAGTGATCTTGAAACTCTTTATGGTGATTGTCAGTCACAGCCTGGAAATAGCCAGAGTAAAATTATCCAGTTGGCAAAGAAACAGAGAAGCGATAACTGTGAAAAGGTAAGTGTAGGTGGACTTGAAAATGGTGGAAGTAGCGATCATTTGGATTCTCTTGTTGTGCGAATTGGACAAGATAAAAAAATTTGGACAGACAAATAGCCAAAACCGTTTACGCAACAAATTGCAGTTTTAGAGCTATAGAAAAAAAGGAGGTTTGCAAGGCCATAGATATGCTTAGACCTGGTTACCTTTCACCATCTAGATTTCAGTTATTATCAACGCTCTTGAATGAAATATTTGATATAATTGTTTTAACAAGTTATTTGGTCAATCTGTTTGCATGTCCTTAGATGGATGGTCGTTTGGACTGCAGAGGATGAAAACATTGTTCTTTTAGAAAGCATAGATACATCTGGTCATCCCCATACAGCTGACTGTCTTGCCGAATTGGCTATTAACTCAATTAATAGGTGCAAAAATAAATATAACTGTAAAGTTACCAGTATTCTTACGGATAATGCGAGTAACATGGACAGTATGAAGAAAAAAATTGCCGAGTCGTCCAATTACGCTATAATTACATATGTTTGTTCGACACACTTACTTAGTTTGTCCTCCAAAGATTTAGAAGCATCGCAGATAAAAGAACATAAAGTACATATTGTGATATACTTTTGAAATACCTATTTGCCAATGCTTAGTATAAAGAAAGCAGAGTTACGCTCTCGATTTGTTTTATCTAGTCTTGCACTCTGAATTTCATAGATTAAGTTCTATTCCGCGCAATAACTTTAATTGAAATTAATTATAATCATAATTAATCTTATAATCCATTTATTTTTTTCATTTATTTGGGCAAACTATAGGGCCGTTTACACACAAAGTTTTTCCGACAGTTTTGGAGCGGACGCTCCAGTCGTGCGCTCCAATCCTGTGTGTGTAAATGCCAGGATTGTGAAGTTGGAGCGACGTGGCAGGAGTGCACGCTCGGACCTGCACTATCATGTACGCAGCCACACTCCAATCTAACGTTCCAGACTTTCAGTGCGCCTTAGACCCATACACAAATTTGTAAAATTAATATGTATTGGATTCAAATATTTTTACTACAAATATGAATTATATATTTTTCTTTAAAATTACGCAATTTATAAAAAAGTAGTTGTGTATTTTTGTAAAACTTACCTGTAAATAATAAATAGCCCAACATGTTTTTGTACAAATACAAGACAAGGCACATATTAAGATACAAGATAAAAAAAAATCTTAAGGTGATCGTCCAGTCGAACGTTTTTCTGCACTTAAGTTAGTTCTCATAATTGTTTTTGATATATGGGCGAACTAAATTTATAATAATCTGAAACGTTTCGTCGTCCATTAGTTAGTAGTTTCTGTAATCTTCTGGGTTATTTTTTTTAAGTTTCGTCAGTAGAGACACATGGCCAAAGCTTTCTCGGTTCAATCTCCACTGCTTAACTCACATTTTTCGAGGGGTTCTCTTTTCATTTTCACGTATTACATACAGCACTACATAGGAAATAGCCCTATTTTTTTTTAATTCATGCTAAGGGGGTTCACTTACTTTAAAGTATTTCATTCGACTGACAGGTTACCTATAAATGGAGCGGCGCGTGGAGTTTCTACCGAGGCGGAAATTCCACGCGCCGCTCCATGGTGTAGACCAGGGGTCTCCAAACTTTCCAGCCTTAGGGCCATACTGATTACTCCAGTAAGTTCCGAGGGCCAAAACCATATTATCATTGTTGCCGGTGGTAAGAAGTGAAATAGTCCACTGATGAAAAAAGTACACAACGTTTAAAAAAGGCTGCAAATCGGACTAAAGTCCGCAAAACGGCAACACTGCATATTATTAATTTTCCTGTCATTATCTGTAATTTCTAGATTAGTCGTAGAGTACGAGCCATGAGGAGTAACGTGACACGACATCTGGTGGACACAAGCGGAAATGGGTAGTACCTTCTATCGCTAACAGATGGCGCTAATAGCACGTACAGAATAATCTCGTTGGTTCGAGAAAGTTCTGGTGTCTTCCACTCACTTCTAGATGGCAGTAATTGGAATATATAAGAAGGCTAGTGGCGCAACCACAAGTCAGTTCCTATGACACTGTTGTTAAATAAAATATTGCATACCTCCTTAAAACGTGTTTGTGCGTGTTTAAGTTTAAGACATCTTTATAACAGTATTTTGATTTAAATTGATGCTTTTGTGTGTGAATTAGTAGTATGGAAAAGAAGCGAAAAATTGATAGTGAATGCAGAAAATTCAAAGATCAGTGGAACATTCAGTATTTCGTAATTGAGTCCAGTAACAAGGCGCTATGTTTGATTTGCAATGAAAGCAGAGCCGTTCTCAAAGAATATAACATTAAACGTCATTATGAAACAAAACATTTTCACAATTACTCAAAATATACAGAAAGTTTGCGGACAGAAAAATTCGAAGCTATGCAGCGCGGATTGAAATCGCAGCAATCTTCATTAACAAAACTCAAAACTGAACAAGAGGCTGCAACTCGTGCCAGCTTTCTTGTGGCTCTTGAAATTGCAAAACGTGGAAAACCATTCACCGATGGAGAAATGATCAAAGAATGCATAATTGCAGTAGCCGAAGAAATGTGCCCTGAAAAGGTAAATTTATTAAAAACTGTCAGTATGTCAGCAAACACTGTGGCTCGAAGGGTAGAAAACATCGCAGAAAATATTTCCTCTCAACTGTTCGACAAAAATGGACATTTTCTTTGGTCTTGGATGAGTAAACGGATGTGTCAGATACTGCTCAGGTGTTGATTTATATTCGAAGAGTAGATAAAAGCTATGAAGTGCACGAAGAACTTCTTGATATGTATAGTATTCATGGCACAACTACTGGTACAGATATTTTTAAAGGAGTTGAAATGGCCATTAATCAAAAGAACCTTCGATGGAAAAACTTGAAATGTATTACAACTGATGGAGGCAAAAAAATGAGTGGGAAAGATAAAGGAGTGGTCGCTCTTGTGTCAAAGGCTGTAGAAAATGACGGTGGTTCAAAACCATTAGTCTTACATTGTATCATTCATCAACAGTCTTTGTGCGGAAAATGTTTGGATATGTCTGACGTTCTGAAACCAGTCATATCAACTGTTAATTTTATCAGATCTTTTGGGCTGAATCACCGACAATTCCGACAATTTATTAAAGAGATTGGAGAAACTGACTTACCTTATTATACTGCCGTACGCTGGCTTAGTTGTGGGAAAGTCCTTCAGCGCTTTTTTGAACTTCGAGCAGTGATCGAAATTTTTTTAAATGAAAAGCATCGCCATCTTACTGAATTACAAAACAACGCATGGCTGTGGAAGTTGGCATTCTATGTTGATTTGACAAAACATGTGAACGAACTGAATTTGGGATTGCAAGAAGAAAACCAGCATCTTCCTGATTTATACACTAATATCAAATCATTCCGGAAGAAATTGAGACTGTTTCAATCACAACTACGAAGTAAATGTTTTTTACATTTTAAAACATGTGAAATATTCAGCCACACTACTGAGACTGAGTTTCCTATCGATTTTGCAATCGAAACTTTGAGTGCTTTGAAGATAAATTTTGATACTCGTGTCTCGGACTTTGATGCCATTGCGAATCAAATTAAGATTTTTCAGAATCCTTTTGATACTGACATTGAAACCCTAGCCCCGGAACTTCAAATGGAAATGATTGATCTACAATGCAGTAATATAATTAAGAACAAATATCAAAACTCATCTTTGTTGGAATTTTATAAGAGTCTTCCACTGACACAATTTGATAATTTCCATAAATTTGCTCGTGGTCTGTTTTCTGTTTTTGGTACTACTTATTTGTGTGAGAAAACCTTCTCCAAAATGAAGTACACAAAAAATGTTTACAGTTCGAAATTAACTGATGAGCATCTTAAATCTCTCTTAATAATTTGTACAAGTAAAATTAGTCCACAACTACAAACTATTGTCAGTGGAAAATCTCAATTACATAAATCTCATTAGTATTTCATATGTCATTATGTTTGTTATAAGTTATGTGATTATTTAAAATGTATAAAATGTTAGTTGGATTCATTTCAATAATTTGTTAGTTATTATATACTGAAGTTAAATTTTCTGTATATTATACATGTCTGTACTCATTACAATTCTGTGTTTCTTTATCCAACTTATCACAAAAACAATAACAATAAGCCTACAAGAATGTTATGAGTTAGCGGAGTTAGCCCATGACCATATTAATGTAGATGTCATATTAATAATTATTCAACATAAAATTAGAATACTTCAGTAAACTAAATTTAATTTGCTATAAAAATTATTTGTTCTCTAAAAGGAGTTTTCAAGTATGCTAGCTCTCCGCGGGCCGGACAAAATCTGTCCGCGGGCCGGATGTGGCCCTCGGGCCGTAGTTTGGAGACCTCTGGTGTAGACCATCGTACTGTTCGCGGCTATTTAAACAAAATAAATTATTATGGAGTGGACGGATGAAAAAGTAATAATGCTTATAGAGAAATATCGGGAAAACGAAGTTTTATGGAATGTAAAATTGACCGATTATCGAAATAAAACAAAAAGAGTGACGCATGGGAGAGGTTATTACAAATGAAGTGTTCACGTGAGGAAGTCGAAAGAAAAATGAAAATTCTACTAGCGCAATTTCGACGAGAAAGACAAAAGGCAGAGAAAATGAAAAAATCAGGAATGGGCACAGATGAAATATATGCTACTACATGGTTTGGTTTCAAGGCTTTTTTATTTTTATTTGGCAAAACATACCTAAGGAAACACAAGATACTTTACAAGAGGTAATTAAAAAAATTAAACATATTTATTCACATAATAAATTTTTATACTTTTTAATTTACATTTTGGTTTGCCATGGAAAGGCGCCTTCGTTGCAAAAATAATTTGCATACTCCTTCCTAATCTCTTGAGATTGATTGGATGGCTTTCTAGGGACTCGTTGTAAAGGTAAAAAAAAGGTTAAGTCCTGATCTTCTCTCCTCCATGCACCAGGGATTACTTTACTGTGGTCATCAGTTTCAGTATCAAATGTATCATTTGCATACCTGTCAGCCTTACTTTTTCTTAAAAAGCTGTGCAAATAAACGCATGCCAAAACTATTAATTTATTTTTTTTCCGGTTCTAACAATAAAGGTTTTCGTAAAACTCGAAAAACTGCCGATAAAATGCCAAATGCATTTTTTACTATTCTTCGTGCCTTACTCAAACGGTACTTAAAAATTCTCTCTTTTGGTCCAGCTTCGTGGGTGCCAGGATACGGTTTTATTACGTGATTTTGTAACTGAAAGGCATTATCAGCAACAAAAACGAAAGGTACCGGTGTTCCTTGTCCTGGCAGGGAATTATTCTCTGGAATATTTAACTCTCCTTTGCTTAATTTAGAAAAAAAGTTTGAATTTTTGAAAACACCTCCATCTGAAATGCCACCTGGGCAGCCAACATTTACATAGATAAAACAATAGTCAGCATCTTCTATAGCGAGAAGGACAATGCTAAAGGTCCCTTTGTAGTTGAAATATTTTGTTCCGGTATTAATTAGAGCTTAAAGCACAATGTGTTTTCCGTCTATTGCTCAAGACATTGAGGAAAATTCCACTTGCTATTATATCGGGCAGCAATTTCCTTTCACGAAATTGAGGTCTTGGGCACCTAAAACAAGAGGCAAGTGTTATTTGAAATTTATCAGCAATAATATAAATGTTGAAAAATTACACTGACTTCTTTTTCTCAGGAAAACACCGCAGTAAACAATGAAAGTGAGATTAGCGCCTATGAAGAAGAGGAAACTGCTGCACAAAACACAACTGATCGCAACGCGAAGCATAATTCTGAAGACCCCAGTCAGTAAAATCTGCATTAAAGAGAAAAAAACAGCGCATCCTCGATTGGAAGAAGCATATACTGTTATGCATAATCTGAGTCAAAAAGTAACCGAAAAAGATGAATGTTCACTATATGCAGAACAACTTGCTATCAAATTAAGAAAAATGGATGAACGCACTCGATTAATATTGCAAAATAAGATTAATATTTTAGTGTTTCAGACAGAAATGAGTGCAATACAGTTTGGTAGTCATCTACCACAGATCTCAACACCTCTTTCTATTCAACAACCATGCTCTAGCAATTCAACTGTTTGCAGTACACCAATTATGTCCCCAAACTCGCAATTACAAAATCAACAGCAACTAAATCAGATGATCCAAGGACCGTCATATATTGATCTTGATAGACCGAATTCTATCAATTCAGCACCTTGCGAAACTTCATTTCTTTCTCCAAGTTCCCCACCGCAGCTCCTCCAGGTTACACAGGATATTGGTCAATTTACCCAAAGCCAGTTAGGGAATCCTTAGCCAAACTGGCAATAAAAGTAACATGCAGACGTACCCAGTACATACATACTATATTTTTTACTTTTACTAGAATTACTGTTAATTTGTTATTGACAAAATAAATATTAATTTACCTTTACATATTCCCCTAGCATTGTTGTTAAAGCACTACACACCTCTGGAACAATTCTGGATATTAACTGTTTTGATATTTTGAACAGATACATTAAACTCGTATATGACTCTCCGGTAGCCAAAAAGTGTAAAGTAACTGCCAGCCTCTCATGTGGAGGAACTGCATCTCTATAGTTAGTATCACGCTTTGAAATTATAGGTCCAACTAAGATTAGTAAGTATTCAAAATCCGTAGGTGACAAACGGCAAAAATTTCTAAATCCACCGCAACTACCAATCTTAAATCTGCTAATAAATTGGTGCCACTATACTGTATTCTGCTTTGAGAAATACGCCTTTGCCAGTATCGTGGACGACGACGCCGCTACATAATGTAGATATTTACGGTATCCCTGTTGCGTGGGTTTTTTAGTTTTTGCTTTAAATTGTGTTATTTTTATTAAAATATTCTCTACTGTATTACACTGCACTACAGCTGACGATAAGAGCTTAAAATTAAGTAGCTCTGCACCTTTAAACTATTTATATTTTAACCTATATAGATAGGGCCTCACTTACCTATTTGCCCCAGGGCCCTTGGTTACGTAGCTACGCTTTTATAAACAACCTCTTCTTACTGGTAGATGAATTTATTTATTGCGGTATTGCAACAACGATACGCCAATGAACAAGAGAAAATCATTTATAAAATATACGTTTTACAGTTTCATGTTACTTTAGGGAAACTATACGTACTTACTGATACAAATAGCTTATTAAAATACCATGGATGTTAATAAAACCTTTTAAGTATTGGTAAATTAATAAAGATCTACATCTTTTCAAACATTCTGCCGCTACAATTTCCTAGATTTATAATGATCAATAACTACATGTTATTCCTTCGAGCTATTTCAATAAAATCAATCAGAGTAATCGGCTTTATTTTGTAAAAATAGGGAAACAGCTCTTGGCGTTGAAAAGATAATTATTGGAGAATTAAAATTATAGTTAATAAAATACGTAAAGGTACTTAAACATTTACTTATTGACATAGTAAAATAGCAATATACGAGTTATCAAAAAAAAATTAACGTTTTTTTTTAACTGTTAGATAATATTATAGTTTAAATAACAATAAAATCTTGGACTCATTTGTTAATTAATACAATGCAATTGTTTCTACCTCTAAAGGAAAAGCCGAACTATTTGCTAAACAATTTGCTGCCAATTCTGCGCTTGATCCCCCTATTAATCTTCCTCTTTTAACCGTTGCCTCTGTTTTTTATAAAATGTCCGATATCATTTTTAAAGTCAAACAGATGAAGCGTATTCTTTCTTCTCTTAATACTAAAAAATCCGGGCTGGATTGCATACCAGCAATCGTCTTAAAAAATGTGCTCTCGAGCTTGCACCCATCCTAACTCGCCTCTTTCGAATCTCTTACGAAGAGTTAGAAAGCTGCACGTGTGCAACCAGTCTCCAAAAAAAAGGGGCAAACCCTCCCATCTAACTATAGACCTATACCTTCTTTCTGTTGTTTGCAAAGTAATGTAAATTCATTAATTCCCAAATTTTTTTAACCGTTCCTCTGTTTTAAAAAGGAAACTTAAATCAAACAGTAAGGATTCTTTGTCTCTTAATACTACCCGGCTGGATTGCTACCAGCAATCGTCTTAAAAAAGTCCCTCGAGCTTGCTACCCATCCATAATGGCCTCTTTCAAATTCTTCGAAGGTTTACAAAGCTTTTCCTGTGCAACCAGTCTCCAATCAAACTATATCAGTGACTGTAGATGGTCATTCTTCCAGCTTCTACCACGTTAATGCTGGTGTGCCCCAGGGACCAGTGCTGGCACCCATTCTGTTTCTTCTACACATTAACGATCTTCACTCTTCCACGATCAATCCCATTCATAGTTTTGCTGACAATAGTACCCTCCACTTTAGTATCCAATTTCTTAAGCCACCATGTTTCTAATTGGAAACAAGCGCATATCAATGCAGATATCTCTTTTACAAGACCTCAAACTTACCTTGGATTGGGGTTAGTTGTGGTTGGCTGTCGCGAAAAAAAATCTGCCAATGCTCATCCGTTACATATGAGCGGCCAAGTTCTGCAGAACAAAGAATCGTTTAATCTTGTCGGCGTTACTTTTTAGAATAACCTCAACTGGCACAAGCACATTATATCTATAGCCTCGTCAGCTTCAAAAAGCTTGGATTCCTCTTTCGAGCCAAAAAGTATTTCTCTTCTTCCAGTCTGTATACTCTGTATGTATCCCAAAGAACTCTAGAATATTGTTCTTATGTGGGGAATATCCCCTACAACTCTTAGCATTTTGGACTCCATTTAAAAAAGAGCCGTTCGTCTTATTAATTATCCCAGGCTCACAGAAAGACTTCCTCTTCTTGCCCACCGTCGAGCTGTAGGGGATCTGTCGCTCTTCATGGGTATTTTCACGGCTTCTGCTCAAAGGAGTTGGCCAGTATAATTCCTTCTCTGGCAGCTCCCAACAGAGCAACACGTATTGCAACTTTTATGCATTCTTTTACAATTCAGTTAGAGAGGCCCCGAACTTCCCGCTTTCTTTGTTCCTTCATCCCTAGAGTGTCAAGACTATGGAACCTGCTTCCCGCAGAAGTTTTTCCTTCTCCTCCCAATCTCCAAAAATTTAAGTCCGGTGTAAACAAACTCCCTCTCACCACACTGAAGACACCCACGGTACGTTAGTACTTAGGCATCAGCCTTCGTGGACTGTCCCAAAAATTAAAAATACACCACGTTTCGGTCAATGATGTATCTCCAACCGTTTTTAACTGATAACTAAAAACTTTTTTTAAAAGCTAGGACTTATATACTATCCGTTGTTCACTGAAGCTTGACCGATTTTTCACAGTTTAGCAACGGCTGCGGGATATCGATACTAGGCTTGCTAAATATATTTTGGTTATTTACAATGATTACAGCTTCTTTAAATTTTCTTTTCTTCCAGTGGGTATCTTTATGATTAACTTTTGCTTCATTATGCGTCATTATAATATCATGTAATTTAATGTTATTATTTTTCATTATCATAATTTTATTAGGATAATATTAATATATTACTACCCTTATTAATAATATTATTATTACTAGTTATAAAAATACAGTGAAATACAACAAAAAAGTTATTTGTTTTATTTTCTTAGCTGGAACGCCTTATAGTTACGCCACTGAAGTGACTTGTTGACACAAGAAACGAATATGTGTATTTCAAAGAGCCTCACCACAATAATTCTCTTAAGAGCAATTACCGTAAAACCTACTGCCGGTATTGAACGCAGAAAATTATTTGATCGAGATTAGAAATGTCGATATGAATCGCTAATAGCTGTTATCCAACTCGATATCGAGATATATCGGGCAAAGGATATGTTCCGTATGGAGTTCGGATCATAATTATTGGGTTATCTTATACGAGGTAACATCAAAAGATACTCTCTATTTTAAACTTCTTCCCATGTCCAGTGTTTTTACGGGTGAGCTTTATGCTATTCTTCAAGCTCTAGTTTTCATTAGGGAAAACCAACAAAAGGAAAGATTTTTAATTATTACTGACTCCCTTAGTGCACTTAATAGCTTCCAGAAAATCTACAGTAAAAACTCAATAATAAACATAATTAAAAAACTACTTCATGACCTCGCAGTTGCTGGAAAAGAAGTTAAATTTATATGGGTTCCTTCACATATTGGTGTTGTTGGAAATGAGAAAGCAGACAGAGCAGCCCATTGTGCGGTCCAAATTCCAGAGGCAAAGGTTGTGCATCGACTGACAGTAACTGACGGTAAACTTTTTATTAAAAACCACATTACTAGTGCGTGACAATTAAAGTGGAACCATTCGGCTACTAAGCTTCGCAAAATAAAAGACACAGTGCTACCCTGGCCTAATATCCCAGTGCGACGAAAAGAACAAGTGCTTATCTCTCGCTTAAAAACAGGACATACCAAATTAACCCACAGTTATCTTATAACGCGATCAGACCAACGCCAATGTGAACAGTGCAAAACTCCTTTTAGTATATAACATCTACTTATAGACTGCCCCCGCTATAGTGTGAAAAGACAGGCATGTCAGATACCCCTGGACATTGTAAAAACACTTGGAAAAGACTGTGACTATAATACCATTATAAGATTCCTAACTACCACTGGTCTAATTAATGAACTTTAATTAAGAATTATAATGAATTAAGTTGCTAAATGTATGTTCAAAACCTAGAAAGTCTAATTATGTTTGGATTAATTTAATGTATGTGCGCTAATAACCTTAAGAGGTTGACGCGCTAATTAAATAAATAAATAAATAAATAACAAGCATTAGTTTCTTTGATATCAGTGCAATTAAATGAAAAATTAGTTGATGGTGCTTCATTAGTGCATCCTACCGTAGAAGCCCACAATTGTGTTCAGTTACGACGTTGATTGAAGTGCCATGGTCGTCCTTAAGGATGAAACAAAGCCGAACTAGTTGAGAGGTTAGGATAATAATAATTAAGATGTCAAGTAGAACTGTATTCTACTTGTTATGGTAATAAATAAAAGTAATTACAAAAAAGAAAAAATGATTTCTTATATTTTTTAGCCAGCAAGGTTCTAGTGACTTTTAACTACGACAAAATTTATTATTTAAGGCTATGGCGAGAGCTATTATATTAATAATTAATTAAATATATTACCTTATGACTAATTTTTTTAAACAACTGATGGGGTCTGGATATTCGGTTGTTTGATTACATTCTCCTTTAAAATAAATTGAACAAATATATGTGTCTTTATCAACATTATGAATTCCTTGGAATCGACCATCACCTCTCCACACCTTTACCCACATATCGCATTTAGCACATTTGGGACAAAAGTGTTTTCGCTTATTTATTTTAATAAGTTTTTGGAAATATTTAAAACAAGGCATTGAAAAACTAATAAAATTATATAAATTCTCCTGAAACGACTTACTGCGCATATGACGACGGCATATTCCATAACAACAACATTTTTTAGCCCCTTTCCTTATAGATAACATTTTATATTTTATTTAAAATATAGGTAATATTATTTTATTATGTATGCACAATAATTTGCAATAAACTTTTTATAAAAAATTAATTATTATTACTTGTTTTATTGCTATTTTTTCCATAAACATATCAAGTGCTCATATATGTGTAAATAAATTGACCGAAAAACACTATTAGAAGGGCTATTGCATTTGTTCAGAAAGTAAGTATAGTTGGACCACGATAGGAGGATAGGGTAAAGGTATTTAAAGAATGCCAAATTTGCTTTAAAAAAACCAAATTGTTGTTGCCAAATTGTGCATACCTTTAATTTATCATTTAAGTTTTAAGCACTCTGATGCTTTCTTTTTTGAATATAGGTCTAATCTTTGTGTTTAATATGTCCTTAAGTATAAAAACTAATATATTTTATAGTTATTTTAAATTTTTTTTTTTAAATTAATTAAGTTTATTGGGAATGTTGTTTGGTTTTGGGGAATGCTGCAAACCGCTTGGGGCCCATGTCTCGAATGCGTTCGGCCACCCAACTTTTTACATCAGTTCCTTTTTGACCTCCGATCAGTGAAGTGCTCAGAAAAAAAAAACTATTTTTTTCCCCGGGAAGGAGCTAAAGGCGCGTATCAACAGCTTTTGCCATCGGGGATCAAGGAGAAACTCAAGCCAAACGATGGAGTCCTTTTTTTGGGGGGGTAAGCGCTTTTGAACGAAGATTCCTATCCTGTTCCTTTCTGAGGGCCCCACGCACAGGGATTTTCCTAATGGGGGAAAAGGGGGGCGCCCTCAGCAGGGAGGGGCAGTACTGACAAAAAACACCGGTTATGCGTGATAACAAAGCGGTTTTGGTCGGATGGCCATTAATTTAAGTTTTGGAAAAAGTTCGGAATTTCGGGGGGGTTCAAAAACCCGACTATCCAGAAGTTCCATCTACAAAGCCTGGGAAAGCTCACGTTGATAACAACGTGTGTCTGGAAAGGAGAGACCTGGCTGAACGTTCACCGACGGAGGCCAAGAAAAGTGAAAGCAAAGCAAGCAAACTTTTTACATAAAGATGGCTTGCGCAAATATGTAATTTTATTTGGCCCTCTGTAATTTTTTTTATTTGCTGGGCTGATGTCGAGTCGATTTATTTTTTTTAGTTGGATTTTAGCGGACATTAGCGGCGTGTCAGGGCTTGATTGTTATATACTGATTATTAATATAATCATATACACCTACATAATTTTTAAAATTTGGGGTTTAAAAAAAATACCTATTTACACAAACTTCCGTGTTTCTTAATTATAAATACCTATTATCCCCGGTGTCCATTAAGTGATGATATCTCGTTAACTATCGATTTAAACCCCCAAAACTTTTTATACAAAATTTGTACAAGTAAATGGTATAAACTTACAAAAAAAAATTTTAAATAAATGGGTTGTCTTAAAAATGCGCTGATTTTAAAATTTTTTTTTTTAAGGGCATTCTATATATATTTCAATTTTAAATTATATGGCCAATTTTAAGCATTGTGTAAAAAAACGCTATTAATATTTAACATTTTCGAGATAATGACAGTTGAAAATCAACATTTTAGTCACACTGCTTACTAAGAAAAAAAGGCTTGAAATAGAAAAAACGGATTTCACTTTCCTATCTTTTTTTTAAAAATATCTGATGGAAAAGTGATACCACTCGTTTTGGGAGAATGAGACAAGAACTTATGTTAGGTCGAACGTCCTGTAATTTATTATATGTTTATAAAATGTTAGAAAATAAAAAAAAAAAATTTTTTTCATTTTACGATTTACTAAACAAAAGCAATTAAAGATAAAGCGAAATGACTTTTTTTTTTCCTATATTAAATTTTTTTGGGGGTATCTAAAGTCGTTTTCTACTTAGTTCTTTTAACCCTTCAAAACTAGTTTAATAAAAGTCGTTTTTTAAATTAACTGATTTATAATAAACCACTTTTATCAACCCCGGTTTAATGGATCCTGCAAATATAGTAAGTGTTAGGTACTATTTGTATATTAGGAAAATTACATTCCTTACCCACCTTATTAGGTTTTATTAATATAAAGGCAACCAATTTTATAATACGTCGATTTTGAGCCATTTGATATATGATGGAAAAAATCACTATAAATCTAACCAAAACCGTTTTTTAAATGCCATTAAAAAATGACACGGGTCGAGCTGCAATTTTGGGGGGTTGCGGAGATCACTACAAAAAAAAAATTGGAAAGAGGACCACGAATGGGGAAAACAATCCATCAAAACGACTATCTTCCCGAAAAAAAAACATAATATAAAATTATTGACTAAAGATCTGAAAGGGTTTGATTTGTCTATCGTAAGACCATTAGTCAAGAGATTTTTTTAGAGTGGAATAAGGTACCAACTTAAAAAAAATTTTTACAAAAATTAAAAAAAAATACCGGTATTCGTCTTGGGCGCGAAACGTCTAAAAAAGAATGAATTTTACTGAAAAAAGTGCCGGAATCATCCAAAAATGTTGTTAGAAAAGCCAAGTGTACTTAAGAGGAGGTATAGACATTAATTAAGAAACGGAATTTCGTAAACAAGGTAAAAATATTGTGAACATAGACTAAACTTGGGTGAATACTGACTTCCATTTTAAAAAGTACTCTTATAGTTCTGGGGATACAGCTACCCGCATCCTTTTGTGTATAAACTGTCACGGTTAGTTTTTATTCCTACGTTTGTTTTTAATGATTTAGTTTGTTTACCTTAAGGCAGGTCGGTTTTCATTTTTTTTTTGCAGTTTATTTTTGGCAAAAGGCTCCAAATTTGATTATAATTGCTGGGTTACTTTTTTTTTTCTATCGTATTTGGTATCCTGCCTTATGCTTTACGTTGCTTTTACCCCTCGTAGTATTGTGTACTAAAAAATTAACATAAGATACCTTGAGTCGATAACTGGCCTTAATTTTTTTGATGCAACATTAATTTTGAGGTAGTTCTTTCACTATTGACTAAACCAAGCTTATTAACTAGGTTAGATTCACTTTGTCCAATCAATATTTTTTTAAAATTTAAACAGGGGGTTACCTTTAAAATGTTTGTATTTTGAATTAAACCATTTCAGGGGGGTTTTAATCAAATTTTGTTTCTCTAGGTATTCGGTATGGTTTTTCCCCCCCTCTACAAAATTCTCGGCAGCTTTTTGGTTTGTCTAGAAATTACATTTCCTTAGCAGTTTTGATTTTATTGGCTATGTAGTTAGGATTGTTTACATTACCTTCCGTATTTACCTTAGTTTGTTTACTTTTGTTTTCCATTCTCAACAGTTGTCGTGGTTTCACAAGGGCCGCGCAGTTTCCTTTGCCTCTAGAGTCTCTTTTGTGCAAGTTCTTTGTTTTTTTATCCTTTTTGCTTTAAAAATGGTAAACATTTATTATTCTGGATTGTTGTATAATTTTGTTTGAATATATTTTTGACAGTTCGGGGGAAAGTTATTTGGGATGGGTAGGCAACTCAAAATGTTAACGATGTTGCCAATCCAGGGGCGAAAAATTCCTAGAATTAGCAGCGATGTGCGTGCGCCCACTGGTACTTTTTGAGGGAAAAAGGGCCATCGGCCATGTTTTACGACTTTCACGTCAATCTTCAAACCGAGAACTAGGAAAATTTGCAGCTATTTTGGTATTCAAGCCATCTTTGTAGGATTTGTGCTGCAAATTTCCCAAAAATCTTTCCCGATTTAAGTTACCTTTGGTTTTGTGTGAATTTTGTTGGTTTGCGTTGCCTTTTTGGCTGTTTCGGGAAAGAAATCTGCATTGCAGGACTTGCAGTTCGACGCCGCAGGGATCACGTGTCAGTTGAAAATACCCCTAACATCTTGGGTAAGTTTTCTAGACTTATTTTAACCGAGTATTTTCCGTATAAAACGGTACATTAATAGATTTATTGGGGTTTTCTTACGACGCGCTGGTGGTTCAGGGGATTTTCATTATTTTTTTTATATATTACGTCATGCGTTGGGCAAGTCGAATTTCACTAAGAAATAATTATTAATTACCCTAATTACACCAATTTAAGGGGTTTGTTGTGGTCAATTTATTGCAAAAATCGCAGTTTTATTAAATTATTCTTTTTTTTTATGTTTTTTTTTGACAGTTGGCTACGCTAATTAGCGTTAAAGTTTTAATAAATCGCCGTTAGATGGCGCTTGTGTATATATTCTTTTTTTTTTAGTATTAATTAATTTTCTGGGGTTAAATTACCTTTTGGTAATAAATTTTTAATTACTAAGTTTTCTTGTCATAATTTTTCTTTTTGAGATTTTTTATTTAGGGTATAAGTATCTGGGTGACTGTTCGAGACCTATTTATTATTTAAATTGTCAATTTAGTAGGCCGGAGGGGTTTTTTTGTCATACTTAACAAAAATTAGTTATTTATTTTTTTTTTACCTTTGAATGAAAAGAATAAATATTAAAACTATAAGTCTACAATTTCAAAGAAAATATTATAACATATAAAAATATATATTTTCTTTGAAATTGTAGACTTATAGTTTTAATATTTATTCTTTTCATCAGTATATAAAATTTAACAGTTATTAAGCGCATTCACCATTTCATTTTTATTATATATATATTTTTGTAAATTTTTAAATTATAAATTTAAATTTTGTAATTTCATAACCTAGCGCATTCACCATTTTATTTTGATTATTTTTTTGTGTAAACTTTAAATTACAAATTTATAATAAATTATATTAACTATTTGTTTTAGATATAGCGTTTTATTTGGCTCGCCTAGTGTCTCCTTTTTCTAATGTTAATATTGTTTGGTAAAATTTTTCTTGTCTTTGAGTGGTAGTAAAGTTGAACGAGAGTTCCCAATTAAACCTTGAAGGTCTCTGTAGGCCTAACCAAAAGCAGTGGCGCCCAGTTTAACCCCCCCTACTCTCCGGCAAATGAGTTAGGGCATTTTTGCACGCTCTCTCTGCTACTCACCTTCAGCTTTACTGTACTTTTGCTATTTAATTGTTATTAATTTTATTTAAAAAAAAATAAATAAATAAATAATATTTTTTTTAAAGGCTGCCAACGGCCAAATAAAAGTTGGAAAAGTGCTTTAGCCCAAGTTTTTTGGCCCAAAAACACTTTTCCAGAATAATAACTAATGTTTACCATTTTTAAAACAAAGAGGATAAAATACAAAGAACTTGCACAAAAGAGACTCTAGAGGCAAAGGAAACTGCGCTGGCCCTTGTGAACCCACGACAACTGTTGAGAATGGAAAACAAAAGTAAACAAACTAAGGTAAATACGGAAGGTAATGTAAAGAATCCTAACTACATAGCCAATAAAATCAAAACTGCTAAGGAAATGTAATTTCTAGATAAACCTACAAGCTGTCGAGAATTGTAGATAGGGGGAAAAACTATACCGAATACCAAGAGAAACAAAATTTGATTACGAACCCCTGAAATGGTTTAATTCAAAATACAAACATTTTAAAGGTAAGTCCCTGCTTAATTTAGAAAATATTGATTGGTACAAAGTGAATCTAACCTAGTTAATAAGCTTGGTTTAGTCAATAGTGAAAGAACTACCTCAAAATTAATGTTGCATCGAACAAAATTAAGGCCAGTTATCGACTCAAGGTATCTTATGTTAATTTTTTAGTACACAATACTACGAGGGGTAAAAGCAACGTAAAGCATAAGGTAGGATACCAAATAAGATAGAAAAATAGAAGTAACCCAGCAATTATAATCAAATTTGGAGCCTTTTGCCAAAAATAAACTGCAAAATGAAAACCGACCTGCCTTAAGGTAAACAAACTAAATCATTAAAAACAAACGTAGGAATAAAAACTAACCGTGACAAAACCCTTTACATTTTGTTTGTAATCGATGCGATGAATTTTAAAATCTATAATCTATACTTAAATGAAGCAGTCTTACACCCTTTTATTATATATTTTTTTTTAACTTAACCGACCTTTTATTTAACTTTATTTTTGATATAGTAGAAATTGGATACTAACTTTGTTATTTTTTAAATCGTTTTTGCTTAGTTAATTGCCAAATTTTAAAAAGATGACTTTAAATTGTCTATAACGTCCAAAACACTAAATTTCTGTGTAAGGGCATAAATACCCAAAATTACATCGGTGCCAAAACTGAACAATATGTCTTGATAAATATCATGGTCTTCAAAGTTGCTGGTTTTTAAATTTTATATCTCATAGCCTCATAGTCATCCTACTAGAAAATTAATTTAGAACTTATCTTTTATAGTAAGGAAGACAGAAATAGTGCCAACTTGTTTTAAACATCCTGTACAATGTTTAATAAAATAAATATATAAATAAATAAATATCTTTAGTAAAAAAATATATAAAATTAATATTTTTCATTTAATATTTATTTTTATGCATAAATTTTCTCCGCCTTTGGACTTCAAATTCCTTTCCATTCTTGAGCAGTTTTGAGCATTATGAGCAGTTTTTAGAGCTTTCATCTGTTTTTTATGAATTTTATTTTTTTTGTGGTAATTGCGATAGATTTTAATGGTGTAATCACCCATTATTTTTATCACGTTGAATTTTTAATTGACATTTAACCAATTTATCTTATATAAATAAGGAAACGTGAGGGATTTTCTGTTTTTACTTTGAACGAAATAAATTAATGTAAGAAAAACTAACAGAAAAAAATGGGTGCTGCTGTAACGTCATCCAATATTTACGGAAGCGCTATTTTGACAGTTTCGATACGATTATTAAAGTCGCTAGTAGTATAGTTTGTCTCAATGATACCGTGTTAGCTGTTGCCTTCATTTATGAATTATACCTGCTGACAACAATAAAACTGCGGATCAGTAGGTATTAAAGGACAGAACATTAGGGACGGACGATAATAATATAAAGATATATAATTTGTTGTTTATTTAGGTAGGTATAATCTTAAAATTACATTAAGAAATTAAATATATGCAAAGTTTTAATAAATTTATAACTATATTATCTATACATAATTGCATTTTTAATCTAAATATCTAAATCTAATTCTGTCTCAATATCAGAGTCATCATTGGGATGAATTAAAATAGGATGTATGTTGTTTTGTATAGAAATGTAAGAATCCTCAATTTTTATAATGTGCTGTACTGAATTTTTCCAGCTCTCAACTGGTATGTTAGTAATTACATTTTTTATCAAATTTATAACACTGGGACTTAAAGTAGGTGTAACATTTTGTGCTCTGATTTTTGATTTTACTTGGTTCCACAAATGCTCTATGGGATTAAACATACAGTGATACGGAGCAGAAGAAGTAAGACAGTATGCCCAGCCTGTTCAGCCAAATTATCACATACATATTGGTTTTTAATTGCATATGAATTTAGGACTTCCAAAAGTTGCGTTTTTTTGTAACTGAATTCAAAATAAATATCATTTTATAAGAAATATTCCTGGATTTCACTTTTTGAACTTGATGAAGCTGGTGCTTTGTGTAGCAAACGGCTGTGGTAGCTTGCGTTATCCATGACAATAACACTGATGTTTGAAATATTTTTTATAAGATAATTTTAAAACCAGTTTTCAAAAAGTTCTGCAATTGTATCCTTATGATAATTCAAACTAGAATCTTTAATATTCTTTGCAGACAACAGCAAGCAGTTTGGGACAGATCCGTCTTCTGAACCAGCGTGTATTATGGTAATGCGTTTTTCTTTATTTGAAGGTTTTTTCGTCTGACAGTTTTGACTGGAATCAACCCATCTTTTGGATACTGTTTCGTGTGTATCGAACCATGTTTTATCAAGGTAAATTATGGATCTGTTTTCTAACCTATATTTTTTAATTTTTTAAAGGCAATTAAATCTCCAAGTGCGTAATCTGTCCGATTCCATTACAACTTGTCTTTTGTCTATTTTACGGTATTTAAATCCCATTTTACAAACAACTCTATGGAGGGTGGCACGGCTAATATTTATATTGGTTTCGTCTTCGTCTAGCTTCTTTTTCAGTCTATCCAAGGTAGGAACAACTCCGCTTTCATAAAGACAATATTATTTTCCTTCTTATTAGGTCCTGATCACTATTGTCTATACGGTGAGATTTAACGATGATATTGGAGTTTTTGTAAGTAGGCAAGTTTCTTTTAAAGCTTCTTGTTTAATTAGTCCTCTACTGATTAGAGTTTCATACACCTTTTTCACAACCTGTTTTGCATCTAATGACAAATGATTCTGACGCGATATAACTATGTCTATATCTCGTAAAACAACTTTTTCGAAACGCATTAGCCAAAATATTTATATACCTAATAGTCAATACTCAAGAAATACCTGACCCACCCCTGCCATTATGAAATAATAGGTTTACCCAATAACAGTAGGTAATAAAATCGTTAAATGTTTATTGGGGAATTGTCCGTCAAAAGCCATAGCGATATACTTTGAGACAGACTATACTAAGGTTACCGCCTCAAGTAATATACCATATATTCTAGTTAGAAGACTTCGAAAAATATGAGCGATAATTCATTCGACGCGGAATGCAAATCTGAGAATTTTTCCTGCCAAGAAAAATTGCAATCGTTATTAATAAAAAACAAAAAAAGAAGCCCTTTTTATTTTTGATGATAACTCAAAAACCATAAGAGATAGCGGAAATTGCAAAAAAGATCTTTAAAAGGGGGGAAATTTTCGATAAAAAAGTCCAAACTTCCGGAGTTTTATCTCCATTATTTACAATTTTAATTTAACGCTGAAAATGGGCCTCCACGCGAAAATTTTGGATGCGTGCTTGCGTCAATATCGAGTACGTCATGCTAAATATTATTTTTAGGGTATTAAATATTAATTTAAAAAATTAAAAAAGTATAATGTATTCAGAACATTTTAAAGAATTTATTCTCGTTGAAAATTAAACTTAAAGTTAGACAATTGTCAATTAACAAAATTGTTTCGAACTTTTGTCCTCATTGTACATTAAAAAATGATTAAATATTTGTCGTATCAATTTTTCGCTTCGTAAAGCCCTTTTTATGTACATACTTAACAAGATAACGTCATCACAGTTTAATTTTGTTTATAATAATTTTCTAACTTTGACAAAAAATAAAAAATCAGAGTAATATTGTCAAAGTTATAAAATTATTATAAACAAAGCATTAAAATTGTTAAAACTTTTATGGCGTGATCTCGTTAGGTATGTATATAAGAAGGCCTCTACGACGCGAAAAATTTGTACCACAATTATTTAAACATTTTTTTAAATTTTAATTAAGACAAATATTTGAGACAACTTTGCTAATTAACAATAATTGTCCAACATGTTGAAAAATTAACTTTAAATTAAATTTTCGACGGGAATAAATTCTTTGAAATTTTCTAAATACATATAAATTTTTCGAATAATATTTTATGTTTTACCTATCTATTATTATTGATCTATAATACCTTAGAAACGGAATATGTTATGATAGCAATAATACCTGCTTTCACACCTAGGCATTATAAGCGGATTATGATGATGCCCGCTTATAATGCCCTAATGGCTAATATGGAAATTTTATTGCTTATCCAATTTTATTTCTCTCACAATAAAAATCAAGTTTATACAAAAAATTATTTTTCTTTTTAAACAATACTAAAAATTAAACTTTATTTCCAAAATAAAAATTACAATTTTGAAATGTCCCGGAAAAATGTAGCTGATCCCACTATAGAATGGTCGGTGTTTTTTGTGATGGTAGCATCGGTGGTAGCACTAACGCTATTTTGTATAGAAGAACAGTCCATTAAAGAATTTTCAATAGTCGATACGGAATTAACCTCGGAATTAACTGAATTGGCAATCATTTTGGCTACTTTGTTTTTGGATTAAATACTTTCTTTATATATCCTTCAGCTACTGAAGAGCTTTTCCATTTCCCATGTTGTTTTAGCGTTTCAAACGAAGCACCTGCCTCAACAAGTAAAGTTGACGATGTGCGACGCAAACAGTGGCCGGTGTAAGCTTCTGCATTATCCAGTTTTAAAAATTTTGCGATCAATGTTGGGACGCTTCCTATGGTATTTTTTCCAATGGGTTGTACTATACATCGACCCTTTCTATAGGTAAGAAAGAATCTTCGCTCCTTTATTCCAGCTGGTCTTAATGTTGTGTACTTTTTTATTAAATTTAAAGCGCCTAAATATTCTTCAATGATAGTAAAACTTTTTGAAGTTGAAGTTTTAGTTTCTGGTACCTTTATAACCAAGACTGTTCCTCTATCTTCAATGTCATCAATGGTCATTTTGACCAACTCATCTCGTCTTAAACCTCCAAAAACACCCATTACCAATATGACTTTGTGTACCAAGTAGATATCATCAGGAGCCTTCTTAATAAATTTTAATATTTGTTCTCCTTCCAAAACTTTAGACTTCTTCGGGACGTATCCTTTCGACTTAACTTTTAAAAAAGATATGAGACGATGGTATTGCGAAATGTCTATATTTTCATAAACCATCAACGTAGACCTTAGGGTGGAATACTTGGTCCAGAGAGAGTTCGGACTGTATTTTTCCGACTAAAAATAATAAAGTTTGTTAAACATATGTATTAAAATAAAATCAATAACTTACCAGTTCCTGGAAATATGCCATTAAAACGTTTTCGGTTATTTGAAGAATTGCGTTCGCATCTTTCCAAATACCAAAAATGCCATACTCCCGATCATACTGTTGCCTTGATTTAACTGGCAAAAGATTTTCGGTCGCTTTTATGGCCTTTTTCTTATATTTTGTAGAATTTCTTCCATTTTGAGCAAATCGTTAAATAAAAAATGCCAACTGACTAACTGACAGAAACATCAAAGTCAAACTTAACACCAGTCATTATCTACTTACGTATACAGGTACAGGTGCAACTTATTTTTTATATTGCGAATAAATAATGTAATTAGTCATTGAAAAACTCTTTTTGGGTAAAACATAAGCATTGTAGCACCACGGGCTTTGGGCTATAATGCCCATCAGGTCGAAATCTAGCCCTCCTGCCAGAGGCCCTCGGGCTATTTCGACCTTCAGGGCATTATAGTCCCAGTAACGCCCTTGATACATAAATAGCTAAAATACCCTAAAAAAAAATATAGTGTGACGTACTCAGTTTTCACGCCGAGCGATCAACCAAAAATGTCGCACAGTGGCCCATTTTCAGCGATAAACATGGAGATAGAGTTTTGGGTGTTTGAACTTTTTCATCGGAAATTTCCTATTCTTTAAGGATCTTTTTTGCAACTTTCGCTGTCTCTTATGGTTTTTGTGCTATCATTAAAAATCGAAATGGCTTTGTATTTTTTTCGTTTTTTGTAAATAACATTTGCAATTTTTATTGGCAAAAAAAATTCCCAAAACGCCTTTCTTAAATTTGCATTTAGCGTCGAATGAGCTATCGCTCATATTTTTCGAAGTCTTCTAACTATATTTCGCAGGAAACACACTTTTTGGCTTGCATAGAGTCGTCATGCGCACAATTATTTGTATGTTTCTATTTTTCAGGGCTAGATTTATTTGGACTTATCCCAGAAATCTTTTGATTTCTCTTAATCAGTTTTTGTTACGTCATGATTAGTTCTGTAATTCTGTTATGCCTAATACAAATTAGAAAGAATCAAGAAGCAAAAAACTGTTTAAAAAAAAACAAGAAAAAATTTGAGCATGAGAACTTTATTGAAGGATCTTCCAAAATATTAATAAAAATTGCTGCTTTAATATCAACAGCATCAATTTCCTAGGTCTTGGTCCATTAATACAATGAATATAAATGGACGGCGTCCGGAGACCGACTAGAAGGGAATTTTAAATGGGGTCCGGGTGAAAGCAGGATACTTTTTGTGTCAAAAGCTATATTTTAATTTAATTTTTTTACAAAATAATAACATTTAAAAAAGGATTAAACATTGCAAGGGCCTCAAGTAAAATCTAATTAACATGATACAATTCATTAGAAGTTCTACAAAAAATGTAGATGTCTGCCATGTAAAAGAAGCGGCGTCTGAAGTTTTGTTTCAAAAATTACCCAAAATTCTCACGGGTGACGTTTCGAATCAGTCTGTCTTAAAAAGTATATGTGTCATACATTGTTGTTAAACAGTTTAAATGTAAATAAAAGCGTCCGTATTCTGATATGTCTTTGGCAAGCACCTTAGTTAACCAATATGTTGTGCTAGAATCGCTTTACAATACATCATAAATAATTTATATTAATTTAACCGCACGGTACGATATCCAATGTTTATTTATCCAATTTATTATAAGTTTTAATATCTTATTAGTACTATCCCATAAGCCAGGGTACCATTTACAGATGGTAAAAAGATTTATTAAAAATTACCCTGATTTATACAAGTTCCGTTTTGGAAGAGAGATATTAAAACATCTAGAGTTGATGAAATGCCGCAACAAAACACGACACCTTTATTATTGTAACTTAACTGGCGTTACTTTGATATTTAACTGTTTAATGTCCGACTGGTATATTATTTGACAAATAATAATATTATGTCAAAGTCAGTTAAATACGAAATATTACCCAGGCATTATTAAAAAAATAACGCTCTAGGGCCTACAAATTTACCAATAAATAAACAATA
>JAHBCN010012446.1:0-26535 GCA_019359885.1 Listronotus oregonensis
GCTTTAACTAACCAGAATTAACCATGATCGACCTTTTTTAGACAAAATCAAACCCCTTAATCGGTCATGGTTATTTTTGGGGAGCATTTGAAAAATTTAAAAAAGCCTTTAAGTTCTAGTCGGTTGGTTAGTTCTGGTTAGCAAAGCAGCTTTTTATTTTTCCTATTATTTTCCCAATTATTTTCAGACGTGAAAAGGGGGGAGGTTTAAAAAACCCCGCCCCCTGTTTTCCCCCCCCCTTTAAAACAATTTTAATTTTTTTTTGAGAACTGAACTGGTTAAGTAGTATAAAAATTGTTAGTGAAAATTATACGAATTTTACCTGCCCTGACCCACCCCCGTCTGGGAAGGGTTGGCCCCCTTTTTGCCTATGATATAAACATAACCTTACAGGCGGGGTAAAGAGATATTTTGGCCCGTTTTCCGTTCTTTTTAAAACCCATAAAAATGCTTTTTTTTTGCATTTTTTAAATTTTTACATGAAAAAGGAACTTGTGCAATAATACTTTAACTTTTCCCCTTTTTTTTTTTTTTAGAATAAAAACTCGAGAAAAGTTTTTTTTTGCTCGTTTTTTTTGACCCTCCTATCAATCTGTTCATATTTTTTTACAAGAAGAATTTTTTACGAATCCTTTTGAATAATGGGCTTTGGGGTTTGAATCAAAAAATTTTTTTTTGTGTTTTTTATAAACAACGTTTTTTTAGGGCGGTTCTTTAGTTTCCCCGGTTTTTTAAAAAATTTTTGGGTTTATCGCTAATTAATATATTTCAAGGCCCCATAACGGCTAACAATGCACATCATTCAAACTTATTTTGTCCCCTTCTCGATAGCAATTTTTTTTTTTCCAAATTTTTTTTTTTCCAATCGAGGAAATTTTTGTCCCAATAAAATCTTGTTTTTTTTTTGATGATTATTTTCTTTGGCCAAATTTTTTGAGCTTTAAAATTTTATTAAAAATCACACTCTGTTTTTTTCAATATGTATTTCATAAATAAAAGTGCACGGAAAAAATTCTTCCTTTAATTTTTTTTAAAAAATTTGAGTTATTTATTATTTTATTCCGGCGTCCCTTAATATAGTATCGACAGCCGTCTGCTCGCGTGCCCCCACATTTTCAATACTTTCTGCTCATTTCAAACAATCTGTGTAAATAGAATTTAAATTTTGAATGCATACTTTTATTAATCAAGAAGAAAGTGAAAAAAATAAAAAAAATGCCTTACTTTTTTTTTTTTTTTTGAGATAACGTCTTTAAAAAAAACGTGGCAATTTTTAAAATTTTTTTCCGTTTTCTTTTTTAGCACAAGGTAGGGGTTTATTTTTTTTTCAAAGTTACATAAAGATAATTTATTTTTATTTTATCAAAGAGTTTATGGTCCTTGAATATTTATTAATTATCGATAGCCCCACATTTTCAAAACTCCGGTTAAAAAAAACCCCGCCCTAAAACCCCCATTTTTTAAAAAAAATACACAAATATATTTATTGAATTTTAAAAATGTATTAAACCCCCTTTCCAAAGCTCCGTAACCCAAAAAAAAATTTTTTTTAATAAAAATTATGAAGAGAGAGGGGGTAAAATATCGAGCAAAAACTAACTTTGACTGGGGTTTTTTAATTTTTTAAAAAAAAAAAAAAGGAAACAGTGACAAGTTTTTTGAAAACACTTCCCCTTTTCTCATGAAAATTTTAAATCATAAAAAATATTTTTGGTTTATAAAAATTAGCCCCCCCTTTGGGGCAAGTGCTTACACACCTTTTTTTAAAAGGGGGAAAAAAAAATCTTGGCCTTTTTTTCCCCCTAACAAAACCAAAAAATTTTTTAAAAAAGGGGGTAAAACCCCTTTTTTCCCAAAAATTTACGAAAGGGGAAATTTACGCACGAATTGCGTAAGTGTCATTTTTGGGGAGATATCGACCAAATTAGTTGAAAAAAACGGATTTACGGGCTCTTTAACCTAAAAGGGGGGAAAAAAAAAAAAAAAAATTTTTTTTAAAAAAAAAAAAAAAAAAAAAAAAAAAAAAAAAAAAAAAAAAAAAAAAAAAAAAAAAAAAAAAAAAAAAAAAAAAAAAAAAAAAATATTAAAAATATATATATATATATATATATATATATATATATATATATATATATATATATATATATATATATATATATATATATATATATATATATATATATATATATATATATATATATATATATATATATATTTTAAAATTTTTTTTTTCTTGAACCTTTTTTTTTTTAATTTTTTTGGGTTTTTTCGGGGGCTGGGGCCCAAATAAATTACAATAAAAATTTTGATTTTGAGTTTCCCTTTAAAAGGATTTTTTAAAAAAAAGTTTATTAAAAACAAAAAAGAAAAAAAAACTTTATTAAAAATCGAAAAAAAATTTTTTTGACAGAATACGCACCGGAACGTTCATTATTTGATTTTTAAACAAATGAATTTTCGTATAAACATTTTTGTTTTTGGGAAAGTACTAAATTAAATTGCATTTAATTTAAAAATGATAAAAAAAAATCTAACAGTTTTAATGCAATTTAATTTACTACATTCCAAAACAAAATGTTTATTCAGATGAATTTTTTCTTTTTAAAAATCAAAAAATTTAAAATTTTCGGGGACGTATTCTTCCAAGCATGTTTGGGGGCGATTTTTTTTAATTTTTTAAGTTTTAAAAAATTTTTCAAATTGTTTTCGGAAAAAAATTTTTTTGGGAATTTTAATTTTATTTTCTTTTTTTTGTTTTTAAATAAAAAATTTTTTTTTTGGAAATTTTCCTTTTAAAATAAAGAAACCCCGGGGAAAATCAAAATTTTTTTTTTTAAATTTTAAAAAATTTTTTTAGAACCTGGGAAAGAAAATTAACTTAAAAAAAGAAAATTTATTATATAATAAAAAATTTTAATAATTTAAAAAAATATAATATTATTTATATATATATATATATATATATATATATATATATATATATATATATATATATATATATATATATATATATATATATATATATATATATATATATATATATATAAAAAAAGCCACTTACTGCAAAAAAGGGGGCCCCCCGGGGTTTTGGGGATGCCCCCAATTTTTAAAAAAAACCAATAATTTTTGTGGCTTGTTTTCCCCTTTTCCGTCTTTTTTTCCTTCGGGTTCATTTGGTTGGGACTGGTGGGGGTTGGGTTAAATTCGGAAAATTTTTCTGCCCAGTTTGGTTCTTTACTACGTTTTTTTTTTTAAAAAGGATGCAGTTTTTAAAGGGAAAAAAGTAGCAGGAGCTATTGGCGTCAACCTTTTGATCGGTTTCTTATCCCAAAAATTTAAAATTAGTTCCCGGGGCCCCCGCAAGGGTTTGTTTTTGGTTTAAGAACCAAACAGTTTTTTTTTAATAAAATAATATAATTTTCTCAAATATATAATGGAACGGGAAGATATTCTTAAAAAATAAATTAATGTGCATTCACAGAATAAAAAAAAAAAAAAACCCTTTGAAGTTATCGAAGATGTCCAAAAAAACCCCTTTTTTGGAAACAATAACCAAGATTGTCATAAAACCCTTTCCCCGATTTTTTTTGCTAGAATGTTGGGGGAAAATAACCCAAAAAAGAATTTTCAATTTATAATTGAATTTTCTTGTAGATTATTAGCCCTAAAAAATAAAAAAACCGGGGGGACTGAGGGGAGGGATGACATATGCCAAAATCCGAAGAGACCATTCTTAAGCATTTCAGGATATTTTCACCCCAAAAAAGGGCACTTCTTGCCCCAAAAAAAGGCCCCGAAAAAAGGAAAACCCCAGAGGTTTTAAAAAAAGGTGTATTATTACGGACAGGTGTCCCCTAAAAAATTCCTGTGCTGAAAAAGGGGGATCGACAATCCCCAATAGCCGAAGAACCCCAGAGGGTTGAAAAGGTGTTGAAGCGGGGGGTTGCCCGGTGCATTTTTTTTTGTCCCCTTGTGTTTTACTCCTGTGTTGAAGAAGTGGTCAACAATGATGTATGTCGACCGGGGGGTTTTTTGGAAGCCAAAAAGGACGTTTTTTCCGGGGGTTTTAACCAAAAAAACCCCTTGGGGTGTTAAAGAACCGGAGGGCCCCAAGTTGGAAAAAAAATTGTGTATTTTTATATTTGAGTATGGTAATTGTTTTCGACCCTAAAAACATTCTATTATAGTTTATAAAGTTGGGGACTTTTTAAAAAAAGAAAGGAAAATTGCAGAAAAAAAAGGTTTTTAAACTCGAAAGATAAAGCAAACAGTATCCAGTGTATTTTTTTTAAATAATTGTTCTTAAAAGTCTAACGTCATTTTTTTATAATAATAATAATTTAAAAAAATTTTTTTAAAAAAATGTAGATAAAGAAAAAAAAGTATTTATTTTTTAAAAGTTAAAAAATGATTTTTATTAAATTTTTTTTATTCTAAAAATATTTTAATATTACAAGAAAAAAAAAATACTTTAGTGTTTAATAAAACATTTTTTTAAATTTTTTTTTAAATCATATTATAAATGTAAATTTAAAATTTTTCCGGGGGATCCAAACCCCCCCCAAAGTTCGGATTTTATCGGTTCTTCAACTTTTTTTAAATCGGGGTGGAATTTTTTTTCAAAAATAAGTTGGGGCACAGATCCCCCGCCTAATGTACATTGTTTGGGGAAAGGTTGAATAAAACTACTTGAACTTCCTCTAAAATCCCCCAAACCCCAAATATAAAAAAAGACAATAAAAATAATTATTTTTTTTTAGTTTTGCCATTTTAAAAAAGGGGAAAATTTTTTTTTTTTTTTTTGGGTTTTAGGGAATTTAAAAAAGGGATGGGGAAAAATTTAAAAATTTTTCACCTCCATTAACCCCTTTTTTAAATTAAACCCAAAATCGTGGTGCAATCCTACCATAACACCCCCCCAGGTAGTTCTTTCCCCTTAAACCCCGTATTTATTAAAATTCTTTTTGAGGGGTATTATAATATCATGAATGCTTCTAAGAAAAATCCAGCTCTTTTTTTAAAACTTTTGTGGGGTTTTTAAAAAAAACCGGAAAAATTTTTTTAAAAATTTAGAGTTGGTGTAAATTTTTAAAAAAATTAATTAAATATGAAAAATTTATAAAAAGTGGATTTTAATTTTTTAATTTTTTTTAACCCAACCCCGGGGGAATGTATGGGGTTTAAATAAAAATTTACTATACGCTTATCATCGTTAGGACTTAGAGCTAGTTTTTTTTTTCCATTTAAAAATTCATGGTTTTTATTTTTTAAGGGGGGTTTATTTGTACAAAAAATTCTGATGATTAAAAAACCCCAAATTTAAAAAAGTCATAAAGGGGGTATTTTTTTAAAAATGCAGCTGTTATACCCTTGTCTTTTTTTTGTTGTTCCTAAATTAGATAATTTTTTTTGTAATTCTAAATATTCCAAATTTTGTTTTTTTTTAATTTTAATTTTTTTAAATTTTTTTTTTTCCCCTTCAGAATAGAGTATTTTTTAAAAGTATACTTTTTTTATCAAATCCAACAAATTCTGTCATAATTGACCATTATTCTCATCTTTCATTAGCCCCCCTACTTTTTTTTTTTTTAATGGTATTTTAAAAAAATTATTTGAGGATAGTCGGAAGTATCAAACTTATGAATATCATCCCTTATATAATTATAAATATCATCAAAAAAAAAATGGTAAATAAGCAAGGGGGTCAGTATATAGAATTTTAGATTGTTTTAAAAAATTTAGGCTTAATAAATTTTGTAATGAAAGTCATATAAAATTGTCTTTGATATTTCTAAAATAGAGAATCCTAAAATATTGGTTTATTAAATTTAATTTTAAATTTTTTTTCAATTCTATTATTAAAATCATTATCAAAAAATTCAAATTAAAAATTTTGGGGGTTTTGAAATGTAACTTTAGCACCAAATCTACCTTCCCATTTTGAACCCCTAATTTAATTTTTATTTTCCCTTTTACATTTTCTATAGTTTTGAAAAACGGCATTGTTAATTTTTAAAAAAAAAATTTTTTCAAATTTTTTTTTTTTAGTTTTTTAAATTATTTTTTAAAAATTCAAATATAGACTTAACCCAAAAAGGAACCCCTTTAATTAAAAAATTTTTTTGAAAATTTAAACCCCTAAAAACCAAAAAAAGGCCGTTTTAAATTTAAAATTGAATTCATAAATTTTTTTAAAAAAAGAAATTGTTTTTTGGTTTTAAAAAGCCTTTAGGTGGAAGGGGGTTGTTGGGAAAAGGGAGGAAGGTCCTTATGAGTGTTATGAATTTTTAAAGGATATAAGATAACTTCCAATAAAAAACCATATTCTAATTTTGGGGGAAAAATAATTTTTCTCCATAAAAAAGTTTTTACTATCAATCCATCAAAATTTCCCCCAACAGGTAATGTTCCCCACACATTGCAGTACCATATAAATTATTCACATCATAATACTTAAAAAAAGAGGAAGGTAGGTCTGGATTATACTCTTTTCCCAAAATGTATTTATTATTGGTTTTCCCTGATTACTACATTGTGATAAATTCAATTCCTTTTTTTAAATAAACAAAACCCCATATGACATTATCTAGAAGTTCTAAAGTAATCCCAGTTTTTTTTTGGGGGGGCACTAGAATATGAAAAACTTAGCTAAAAAATTTTTTAAACTTTTTTAGGTTGTATGTTTTTAAACAAACCCAAAATTTTTTAAAAAACATCAACCAAAAAGTAAAACATGGTTTTTTAAATATAATTCAGTATTTTTTTGAAATTTTTTGAAATATGAAAACCCCCAAACATTAAGAGCATGTTAAAAAATCATTTTTGAAAGGGGGTTTTTGGTTTTTATTTTTTAAAAAAAACAATTTTTGGGTTGGAAAATTTCGTTTTTTTAAAAGCTTATCCCAATTATCTAAGTAATCATAGGAAAAAAAATCCTTTTTTTTGATAGTAAACTAAATTGAATCCCCGTTGGTAAAATTTTTTGGAAAAGGTTTTTTTTTCAGACTCATCTAAATACGAACTTAATTTATAAAATTTTAGACATAAAACGGTATGAATCGGGGAAACCGAAATTGTAAAAGTTTAATTTTAAATTTTTTTGAAAAAAATATATTTTTTCTTTTTTAAAGGAAAATAAGTAATAGGACCCTCAATCTTTGTAGCTAGGTTCGTTTAAAAAAGGGGGGTCATAACCAGATGGTTTTTGGAATATTACTATAAATTTATCATCTTTATAATTTAATTAAAAAAAAAAAACACTTCCCCCAAAATTTCCCGAAAAGTGACAGTGGTCTCGAACCTTAAGTCCTTTTTTAAAGGTTTTAAAACATATGTGACAATTTGGGAAAATTTAAAAAAAAATTTTTTTCCCGGTCTGTAAGAGGAAAAAGCAACTGGATTAAAAATTTTGGGGCTTAGTTTTGTAGCTATTTCATTTAATTTATCAACAAACCAGAAATTTTTCATAAAAAAATAAAATTTTGGGGTTTTTGTTATACGAACAATTAAAATAATAAGCAAAACTACAAGGTATTTTTTTTTAATTTTTTTTAAAACCCCAAAAATTTTTATCCTCTTTAAACTTCAATATTTTTTTAAATCGGGGAAATTTAAAAAGGTATTTTTTTTTTTTTTGTATTGAGTAAATGATAAAAATTTTTTTTGTTATTGGGGAAAATAATTTTAGAAAAGTTGTCTGCAGGTTACAAAAAATTTTTTATTTAAAGAATCGTAAGAGTAAAAATGGAAAAACCCCTCTGTCAAAAAAATTTTTTTTTTTTTAAAAAACAAAATTTTTTGAAAAAAAAAACGGAAAGACCCCAATTAAAAAAATGATACACCTGTTAAAAAATTTGTATATAAGGGGAAGGGGTTTGTTTTCATTATTATACCCAAAACATCTTCAGTTGGAAGCATTAATTAACAATCTTAAAAAAAAAAATTGAGTAAAAAAAAAACCGGGACTATTTTTTTTTCTAAAGAAAAAAAAAATTTAAAAGATATTTTATTTATTTTTTTAAATTTTTTGGGATATCTTTTTTTTTTTGGGAAAATTTAATTCCGTCAATTTAAGTACCTGACTAAAATGAGGTTTAAAAAGATGTTCTGTTAGGTTGTTTTACGGTTTGAGAAAAGGGTTAAGAGCAGCTGTAATGGGGCCCCAAAAAAAACAAAATTCTTTAAATTTTTTTTAATTTTAAAAAGATTTTTTTTTAATTTTAAATTCCCCTATAGGTTGATATACCTCCCCTTTATTGGTACATAATTTTTAAAAATTTAAATTTTTAGTTGTAAAATTTCATATAGTGCCCACCCCGAATCTCTTTTTGAAATTCCTCAATTTTTTTTAAAAGTTTTTTTTTTTAAAAATATTGTAAAATTCTCTTAAAAATTTTTATTGTGATAAAATTTTTTTTTTAGTTTGAAAATGTTTTAAATAATTTTTTCCAGTTTGGGTTTTTTAAAAAAATTTCCAAAAAAAATTAATTTTCTTTAATTAATAAAATTTTTAATTCCCCTTTTTTAAATTACATGAAAAAGATCTCCCCTTTAAAAAAAAGTAATGGGATTTAATATTAAAAAATTTAAATTATTGCCCCAGTCCTAATACGTTTTTTTAAAAATGAATCTAAATCTTCCCCAAAATTTAAAATTTTTTTTTTTTATATTTTTTTTTTGAATGATTTTTATATTTTTTTAAAAATTTCTTTAAAATTTTTTTTAAAAAATCAGATTTGTTTTTTTAAAAAATTTTTTTCCTTTTTTTTTTCTTTTTTTGTTTTTTATATCTTTTTAAAAGTAAAATATTTTTTTTTAAAAAAATTTTCCCCCTTTATAAATCTTTTTATTTTTAATTAATTTTTTTAACTTTTTTAACCCTTTTTGAATTTTGACTGGTAATTTGATTATTTTTTGCATTTTTTTGGGGAGTTTTTTTTTTTATAAATAAAAAAAAAGGTATAGTAAAATTTAATTTTGGGTTTTAAAAAATTGAATTTTCCCCAAAAAGAAAGGTATAAGTTTAAGTGTCGACTTAAGCTTTAAAATAATAAATTTTTTTTTGTCTTAAATTTTTTATTTTTTTTATCAAATAGGGACCTACTAAACATATATTTTTTTTTCCCCTTTTTTTAATATAAAAAAAATTTAATTATTATAGTAATTTATCAAAAAATTTTATTATTTTTTATCATTTATGTTCAATAAATATCATTTTTATGACTTTAACTTTTTAAAATTTAATCTCTATTCTGTTTATTTGACCTCATCACCTTTTAAATTTTTTTTGTAGACTTTTTTGGCTTTTTTTTTAAAATTTTTTTTTAACTATTAAAATTTTGGGGAGTTTGGAAAAAAATTAAAATTTATATATATAAAATAGCATTATAAAAAAATTTATGATGCTAGAGACCTCGGTTTAACCTTTTTATATTGAATTTTTTTTATTGATAATTTTTTTTTAATTTTTTGTATAAATTGAAAAATTTTTGGTTTAAAAGTGTTCTGTTTCCCCAAAATTCAGTTACTTAAAAAAAAAAAAAAAACTAAACGACCCACCAAGTACCAAATTTCCCCTAAAGCCAAAAGATTTAGATGAATTACCAACAAAACAT
The DNA here is from genome assembly GCA_019359885.1 of Listronotus oregonensis. Taxonomy (NCBI): domain Eukaryota; kingdom Metazoa; phylum Arthropoda; class Insecta; order Coleoptera; family Curculionidae; genus Listronotus; species Listronotus oregonensis. The sequence goes on from JAHBCN010012446.1 coordinate 9,615, forward strand.
TTGCTTGTACTTTGCAAGCACCTTTTCAAAATTTTTTTTAAAATTACTTCTTAATATTTTTTTTTGTTTTTTAAATAATGAAAATTATTTTAAAATTTTATTTTGGGGCAGTTTTTGGGGTTTAAAAAAATTAGGAAAAATAAAATTTTTGTTATTTTTTTCTATTTTGGGGAAAATTTAAAAAATTAAAAAAAAGAAGAACTTTTTTGGGGTTTTAAAATTTGTAAAAAATAAATTTTGTTAATTATGAACCGGAAAATTCCTTTTAAAATTTTTTTTTTGATTCGGGGTTTTTAAAAAATTTAAAAAAAAAAAATTTTAAAAGGTCTTTTTAATTTTAATTTTAATTTAAATTTTTTCTTTTAAATAAACATTAAAAAATTATTATTTTGTTTTTTTAAATAGTTTTAGAACATAGCTTTTGACTAAATACTTTCCCCAAATTAATTTTTTTTTTTGTTTTAATTTTAGATTTGGAGTTAATTCACTAAAAAAAAAATAATCAAATCTTTGGAAATTTGGGCTACCCCCAAAACTAAAACCCATGAAATTAAATTGGGGGGAAATTCCCCCTTAATTATGTTAGATTGGGTGTTGAAACAGATGAGGAAGTGGATGTTTTAAAAACTCTGATAAATATGATTTTGATTTAACTATAAAAAAAGGGGGGAAAAAAAAAGGGGGAAACCCCAACAAGAACTACAACAACAGAAAAAAAAAAAAAGAACAAAAACAACATGAAGAGGAAAAAAAAAAAGAAAAGGAAATCGGCTTCTTCACCCCTTTTCCCCCCTAAAAAAAAAATTTAAATTTTTTGGCCAATTGTAAAACCCTCTACCTCTACATATGTAGGGTTTTTTAAAAAATGTTTTTTTAGGACTTTGAGTCAAAAAAGTAAAAAAGTAGTATAAATTTCTGTTTTTTTATTTTTTTATAGAAAAAACCCCTTTTAGTTTATTTTATTATAAAATTTAAAAAATTTCACATATTACAATATATATATTTCAAAATCTTATCTTCTTTTTTTTCCCCCCCTACCTACCTACCCACCTACCTCCCCCCCCCACCTACCTACCCACCTACCTACCTACCCGCCTACCCCCTAAACCCTTATTTTAGTTTTCTTTCCTAATACATAATTTTAAAATATCAATCTACCCCCCAGGCCCCCCCAATCTACCGTTTTTTTTTTTTTTTTTTTAAGGGGTTTGGGGAAGGGGATATCTGAGCCCCCCCGACGGGATCTAGCGCTCGGTTTTGCCCCCAATGGCCCCCCCCCACAAACCCCCTTCCCCCTTTTCCCTTTCCCCAAAACCATCCGGGAAAACCCCCGCATTACTTCGACGGGGTTTTTGGGCACTCCCTCTTAGGTTCATCGGTTTTAGGGTTCAGTTGTCATTTCCCCCTTTTCCCCTTTTTTTTTCTCTGTTCTCTCTCTTTTGTTTCGATTATGTTGGGGCCCCTAATTTGCTTGTTATTTCCCCATGATTCTTCCTTAACAAACTTTAACCCAAGCTCCCTGATTGAATATTCCCCCCGTCAGGTTGAAGAATTCTCTTCTCAGAGGCTCCCACCTAGTAAAAGGGGAAACAGGTTTTATGTAATGCATCATCCCCTTTTGGGGCCAAATGCAGCCCCCCAGAATCAGATCCCCCGATAAAAGGTATTTTTAAAGCACCCGTGACCGCAAAACGTTAAGAAGTAAAAAAACCCCACCTTTTTTTTCAAAATTATCGCTCAATATTTGGAATTAACCGGTGAGTCCATCCCCCCTTTTGGTACTGTTGTCCCAACATTCCTGCCACAGGCATTAATTCCCCTGGGGGTTTTTTTTGTCAATTCCACAGATCCCTCCCTTATCTGGGGTTCAATGGGGGGTTTCCGGCCCGAAACTCCCCGGGGATAGGTTTTGGATATCAAAAAGAAACCCTGTTTCATTTTCTTTGAAAAATTTTTTTGGGGAAAACTTTTTTTTTATTCTTTCCACCCCCCATCGCTGGGATCCATACAGTATTTGGATAAAAGAACTTTGAAAAAAACCCTTTTTGAAAAACCGGGGGCCCCTATTTTGGGGAAAAATTATGGTTTGGGGGTTTTTAATAGTTTTCCCTACTTTCCCCAACGTTCTATTAATATGTTCTAAAAAAGAAAGCTTGGTGTCAAGCCAGACCGAAAATTTTTCACCGTGGGCTAAGATTCACTGTCACATCAATGGGAAAAAAAATTTGGGTTTTGTATTCTTCTTTTCCTGGAAAAGGGTACCGCTTTTTTTTCCGGTGCTATCTGAAAACGGTTTCCCATCCAGTTTAGACCCCCGTTGTTGGCCCAGCATTAACTGTATTAAAAGAGTTTCCTTTTTTTTGCAGTAGCCCCCAATGCAAATCGTCTGCGAAACCTACCAGCTGGGGCCCCATTTTGGTTTTCCATTTCAAAGGGGTTAATTATATGGATTTCCCCAAAATTGGGGCCCAAAAAAACCCCAAAACCCCGGGGAATACTATTTATGCTGTTTTTTACTTACTGTTGGTTTAAGGGGGATTATACTTCTGCGTGAGAGGTGGGGCGCTATTTTTATTAGACTTTCGTCAATATTTCCCCTCCTTAGTTTTTAAAAGAATAAGCCCCCAAAATATTTTAAATGTTTTTTTCGTCATCAACCATGGCACATAATCTTCTGTGAGCATGGGAGTATTCTTCCATTTTTGTTTTGGGAAAAAAATTTAAAAATAGCAAAAACTGTTTGTCTTCCCTTTCAAACCCCCAAAACTTTATGGGGAAGACCTCCAGTACGGTCCATTTTTTTATGGAGCCTAATCGTAGTAGATGTTCTTAAACCCCTTCTATATCTAAAAAATATGGCCTCCATGAGGGGGGTTTTTGTAGCTTTTTGTCCCTTTTTAGCAGTAGTAGTGCATTTCCCCCTTTAAAGGGAAAATCAGCACGACCGGGAATATGTTGTATATGGGGAAAAAACGAAATCAGGCTTCTTTTCAATTAAAAGTTTCGTACTTCAGTTAATTTTTCCGGGCCCGGGGGGCTTTGTTTTTTTGAGCTTTGCAGCAGCAACCTTAAGTTCGTTAAAAAAAATCTAAAGTTCGTGTTTCCTTTAAAATTTAAAAAATTTGGTTCATGTGAGGGGGAAAAAATGACTTGCAGCCGCCCCATGAATTGCGGGGTTTAAAGGGGATTCAAAAGGAAAGGAAAACCCAAGGGCCCTTCATTACAACCCCGTCCCCTCTCCCCAGATATCACCCTCCACAGCATCACAAATACTTTCCCCAAAGGCCCTTTTGGGGGCCCCCTTTATTTTTTTAACCCCCTTTTTTTTACTGTCTTGATATTCAGCCCATAGTTCTCGGTTTGGGCTTGTTTTTATTTTTCGGCGCTTCGTGTGTAACGCCTTTTTTTTGGATACAATTTTCCCCAAGTTCGATAGGTTTCGGGTTTCCCCATAGATTGGCTGTCGATTTGAAAAAATTTTTTCTATTTTACTTGTTGCAAAAATTGTTTTTAGAATTTTTTAAAAGTTTGGGGCCATGTTGGGGTTTCATCCTCTAAGATTTTTGCACGGCCTCCTCGAGACTTTGTTTGGGTTTTAAACTCTTCGTACTCCACCCCAGCCCCCTTTTGTATTTAATTTTCCTTTTATGTGGGTTTCTTTTTCCCCGAAAAAAAAAAGAAATATAATTAGGGGCCCTTTAGGATTCACCCCCCATTATTCCCCGTTAAAAGTGGGGCCCATTTTGGGGTTAAAAGGTCAAACCCCAAAAAGGACCCTAGCCTTCTCTTAAAAAGGTGGGCTTGTCTCCTTCGTTCACAATAACTAAATCGTTTGACCAATCCATTCTGTCATTACATACCCCTTCGGGTCAGTGGTCCCCTTTCCCCCCTTGTGGAGACTTGGGGTTAAAGTCTCCCCCTATGACCCTTTCTTTATTGGTTATAAAAAGGGGTTCCCTATCTCTGCTAGTGTTAGTTCCAGACTTTCTATGTCGTCGTTCCCCGGGCAATAACAACTATAGATGGTAAAATCCCGGGGTTTTACCCCTCTACCGATCTACCTATCTACCTGTCCACCTAAATACATACCTAAGTACGTATTAACTAATCAATATATCATATTACTGATTATAACCCAAATGTATAAAAATTTTCTTTATTTGTTATCATTATTCAACCACCATCATGCCAGTACCCAAAAAACTAAGTGTCCACAATGTAAAGGGGGGAACCCCATCTTCCCCGAAAAGTGCCTCCATGAGACGGGAAATTTTTAAGGTATTGGAGGGTGCAAAGCATATCCCTTCTCACTATTTCAATGGACAGGGGAAAGGTAGGAGTAATTTGGGGAAAAATATGGGGGGAAAAAAAAAAAGGAAATTGAAAAATAGACTTATATTGTTTTTTTTAAATCTAAATTTTTTTAAAAAAAAAAAAAAACTTTTTAAAAAAAATTAAATTATATTTTTTACGTACCAATTTTCAATAACAAAAATTTTTTTTTTGAACATTTCTTGTTATTATTATAATAATTTTTTCAATGAAATTCATTATCAAAAAATTTTAATTTTTTTTAATTTCCTAAATTTGGACAACCTTTGCTACATAAAAGCTCCCCCAATTTTTGGAAAAAGAAATTTACTTAACCAAATTTTTTTATCTGAAATTTTTAACAAAATTAATTCTTTTTTTCAATATCTTTTTTATAACCACCAATCATTTCAAAAAGGGAAAAAGAATTAAAACTAGAATTTTCCCTTGGGAATCCATGGATGTTATGGTAAAAACCCGATCCTTTTTTTGTATGTCTTTTTTTAAACCGTCCAATAAAGGGGGAAATTAAAAGAGTGTGAAATATTTTTAGCAGTATTAATAATTATAGTAATTTCCTTGCAAATAAAATCACTTTCTTTGTATTGAAACCCTTTTGGGGCATCAGGAAAAAAATTTTTTATTTAGGCAATTGATCTTACAACGTTGGTTAAGGGGTTGTATTTTACCAAACGATCATGTAATAGTAAACAATATGTTTTGTATTAGCAGGTATGTTTTTTTTAGTTTAAAAAAATTAAGTCTAATATCTATTGCCCCCTTTTTTAAAATGTTTGTTCTGACGTGAACGTCCCCCACAAATGGACATACACCATAAAATTTTTAGGTTCTGCGGGGTTCCCCAAAGAGTTTATAAAAAAACTCCGTTGAAATTGGCATAAAATCTCATATAGTAGAGCCCATTTTTTGGGGATCAAAATTAAGATTTAAAGTGTCATGGGGTACATATCTGAATTTAAAAAATTTTTTAAAATTTTGATAAAATTTTTCCCTGATCGAATACATCATATTTTTGTCAATTTTTTTTTTTTCTATTGGGGGGTAGAGAAAAAAAGGGAAACGAGGTCGAGCTATTAGAGCAGTACTTTTTCAGCCCATGTGTGTCTCATTGTCTCCTGTAGTCCCCGGATATTCATGAAAATTCCCCCCAAAAAAAGGTATATTTAAGTCACGATTATTTTCAAGACTTTTAAACAAACTTTTTTTTAACATCGGAAAACCATCACAGGGGGTTTTCCATACAATCTTATTTAGCACCACCTTTATTCCCCAGCCACTACTGGTGTATTTGAATAAGGGCATTATTATCGGGTTCTTCTAATCAGAATTAATTCTTTTTTGACGTTCATTATAATTTTTTTTAAATTTTTTAGCAAATCCCCAAAAGGGGGTTTGTAAAGGGGTATGTTAAAATTTCCATTATTATCATAGATTTGGGGTTTTTATTAATTGTCCATCCTGCATTCAAAAGTTGAATTTCATTGGTAAAGGAGACCGGGGAAACCCTTTTTTTGGGTTTAGGTTATCCCAAGGTTTCTTACTCGGTCCACCACAACACCTTCCCCAATTCATAGCGAATTTCGTCAAACAGATATGCAATACCATTGTTAACAAAACTTACATTTATTTGCTTCCCCTTTTTAATTTTTTACTTTACCTTCAAATATAAAAAAATTTTCCAGGTAACGTATAAAGATCTTGAGTCTGTATCGGAATCCTTATCTCATCATTATTGTTAAAAAATAGTTGTTTAGGGGGGTTATGGTGTGATATTCCCCTTTTTTATTTTTTAAGTGTCAGAAAGGCCTTTTTTTTTAACGTTTAATATATTAAAGCTCTTTTTTTCTCTTCCACAACCACTTCAACAGTAAAATTAAGTTACCTTATGAATAAAAAGTCTTCTAAAATTGATCCTAACACCTTTTCTTAAAAAATTTAAAAATTTTTTTTTCTTTGAAATCTTGCCAAAATTTTATTACTTTACTTGTCTTCTTTTTTTTTTGAAAAACCCCCAAAAGAGCAGAAAAACCTTACTTTCACGTGTTAACTCTTTGCTTTGTAGTACTACTACCCTTTTTTTAACATCCCTTTTTTTTTTTTTACTTTTTTTGTTCTTTTGTTTTTGTTGTTGTGTTAAAGGAAAATGAGTTATATTATATAAAAAAAAAAAATTTTTAAGTAGTTTTTTAGATGCAATCTAACTGTGATCACTTCTTTCTAAAATTGATAATATTTCCATCCCAATCTGTTATTTTAAGGATTATTTCATCAATATACCGTGTGTTTATTGGTAGATAGATTACATTTGACGGGTTTTCAATGATTTTTGTAAAAAGGAATAAAGGGGAAAACATGGGAATTATATTACTTTTTTTCCCCCTTGGAAAAAATTTGGGGTTAAAAGGTTCATTCAACACAAATAGTATTTTTTTAAAAAATTTATGGGGCGATCTGATATATGTCTTGTATTCTTATCAATTTTTTTTTTTAAAAAAACCCAAACTGATCCTATACTACGCGGTTTACCAAAGTCAATCAAAAAAAATTCTCTTTTTTTTCACACTTTAATGTATTATAATTTGCTTTAATGTTAGATAGGGTTTTTTTCCCTTTTCCCTCCTGGTTTCTCCTTTAAATTGTCCACGATATGTTAAACCCCGGTAATTTTTTAAAAATCTTTAATGTCATAAGAGCCTTCAGGAATTTTTAAAGGTTTCCCCTTATTAAATAAATCTATTATTAGTGCTATCTATATTGGGTATAAATTTGGGGAACTTTCAAAATTTTTAAAACCCAGGGGATAATTTTCACTTTCATTTAATACTATGGGGGGATAAATTTTTTTACAACAACGATGCTCGACCTGACAGGGTAAAGGAAAAAGGCATGTTTTTAATCGGGAAAAAAATTAAAAATAACAAAACTTATATAACTTTTTTTTAAAAATATATACCAGTTTGAAATATTAGTTCAAATAAGAATGATAAACATAAATGACCACAATTAACAAAAAAAGGACTAAAAAAAGAATCATAATTATATAAAATATTAAAAAGGCCATTTGAATAAAAAAAATTTAAACCCAATTGTAAAAGGAGGAGAAAAAATTCCAAATTTTCAAAATAACTAACGTTTTTTTCCATGTTTTTATGGGGAAACCCCCAATTTTCCCCGGACCATTACAATTATCTAAGAACAATACCACATTCTATTTTCCTTATTTTTTTAGGAAAAAGGACCCTTCATAAAAACACCCCTAAAATTGCGGATTTTTAATTTTTTTTTAAAAAAATTATTTAGTTCAATTTCGTTAATGGTTGCATTGGTAGTTTTATGGGTAGTTTTTTTTTTATAGCCCGGGTGGTCGAAAAAAAAAACCCCAAAAACCTTTTTTTTGTGATTTAAGACAAAAAAACCCTTCCTCCCAATTGTTTTCCCGTTTTTTGGGGCGTTGATTTTTTTAAATTTTTCAGCCGCAGTCTTTGCATCGTTAACAGTTTTTTCAATTCCTGCTGCTTCACCTTTTAAGGCCCCAGTCCCCGAGCCCCCGCAAAAATAGGAATGGGGGTAAAAATCCACCCCCCTTGGGGCAGTAATTATACGGGAAGGTTCACTTTATTTTTTAATGTTTTGGGGCCTTTTTTGGTTGCAATTTTAGTGCTCCATTTAAGTTTTTTTGGTTTTTTTCCAGTATACTTTTTTAATTTGTTTAGTTGCCCCCTTTAAAAAATAATTTTTTTCCCCCTTTTTAAACCATCTTTTTCATCTTACTGTTTTTTTTGGTTTTTGGTCCTCTTTTTTTTTTCTTTTACCTAAAATTTACGTTTATTTTTTTTTAAATTTTTTTTTGTATTTGATCTCTTTTTTAGTCATTGTGTTACAATTGAATATTAATAATAACTTCTGTACGTTTAAACTGTGATAAATAAAAAATTAGGAGACTAAGACTTGAAGCTTTATATTTTTGGGTTTTTTTTGGGTTAAAAAATTATTAAGACCTTCGGGGAAACTTTTTAACATTATCATCATCATCTCTATTTCTTTTCCTTTTTCCCGGATTCATTGTCCCCTGGGGTTATCATATTTTTTTTTAGATGAAGCCGCGGGGTTATTTTCATTGTTTTATCAATGTCATTCCCATTATCACGTTTTTTTTTTTAAAGGTTTTCCTTGTAGTACTAATTTTTACATGGTTTGTTTAATTTATCAATGGTTCTTTTCTTTCGTCCCTTAGATGTGTCTTTTTTTTTTTCCTTTTTTTTTTTTTCATCAATTTTTTATCTGAATTTCCTTTTCATACTTATTCTGAATTTAATTCCTTTTTGTTTTTGAGGATTTTTTTTTTTTTCCCCGGGTTTTCTATGATTAGTTTTTTTTACCATCGGGGGTTTTGATGGTTTGTAGAGCTTTTTCTGACATTACTAATGCACTTTTTTTAAAAGTTTAATACTCTTTTTTAAAGCATTGGTACATTGTCTAAACCCCCAACACGTTATATTTATTTTTTTTCCAATACCCTTCCCCAAATTTAAAATTTTCTTTTTGACACCTTTTTACCCAAGCTGCAATTTTTTCACCTAGTCTTGCAGTGTTTGCTCACTGACTCATGGCTTTTTTTCTAAACTTATCAGCCTCAATTTTTTTTAAATCTTTTTTTCTTGCATATGAAGTCATGTTCCTTTTAAGCCTCGTCTAATTCATTAATACCTTTTTACCTCCCCTAATCTTTCTTCTAACCTTGTCCCAGGACCCCAAGGGGAATTTTTTTCCAGGTAAATGTAACTCAACAGGTAATTTTTTAAACATAGTATTCATAAGACCCTCTCCCCCCAAATTTCATTAAAACCCAAATCAGGATAAAATTTCATTTTTTTGGTAATTTTTTTTTAAACTAAAAAAATTTTAGGTAATGCATTCTTTTAAAAATAGTGGGGTTTTTTATCCGTTACAAATAAAAGGGAAACAGACTAAAAGAAAAAGGTGTCTTTTTTAACAACATACTAGGTTACCTTTTTTAAAAATCATGACGTAAAAAACTAAAAGTACACACAGCATCCCTTTTTTCCCTCTTCAATACGAAGCATAATCGTTGGTCCCCCTTAAAACTTGGAAAAACAAATGTAATGCTATCCCCCAAATTTAACATCCTAACGGACTTAAATTTAAAAATATTTATTTATATTCAAAGTCGTTGTATAATAAAGATTTATATCTTAAAAAGTTGATTAAACCTATTAAAGGGATGGATATTTCCTTTCAATAATAGTGAAAAAATTTTCACCTTCAGGAAACCATACTTATTTTCATTTTCGATGATGTTGAAAATGATAAGCCCCAAAATTATTCGTGAGTATTTTTAAAAATGGGACGTCATAATCATATCGATTGTTTTTTTCTCTCTCAAACTTATGCAAAAATACCAAACATTTGATAAGGGATAATGCAAATGCATTAATTTTATTTAAGCAAGATGATGTCAACTTGACAAACTACAGTGATCATGTAGGAACAGAATGACATTTGTTTTTTAAAACCTTGTGTGGTTTTGTTGGAGCAAAAAGTACCATTTTTTTAAAATTTTTTTAAAAGGGTAAAATTAATGAAGGACGATACCGCTGGGGGTTTGAAAAAATATATACCTATAAAACACTGCTAGATATATCTTTTATGTTTGGTTTTTTTAACAACCGTTTGAATAATAAAATTCTCTGAAAAAAAATTTAAACAAAACTTATAGCCCCAAAAGGAAAATTTTCTTAAGAAAAAATTAAATCCTGAAAGGGGGAAAATTTCATGAAGATTTATTTTCTCCGAAAACAAAAAACCTTAAAACCATAGAAAAAAAAATAATAGTACCAAAAAATACTACAACAACAACCCCCAAAACCCACAACCACAACCAACTTTAAAAACCTGAAATAAATGAGGACAATGATGAAAAAAAACAAAATTTTTTTTAACAATAAATGATACTAAAATTTACATATTTCCCTTTTTTCCCCCCAAAAAAAGTTTACTTTTTTCATCCACACCCCACCAATAAAAAAAACTTGATGATGATTATGATGATCATGATTTAAGATAATGCCATGATTTTAAAAGGGAAAACATAATAGAGGAAAAAAAAAAACAAGAAAATGAACGGGAAACCCAAACCTTTAAAACCTTTGAAAAATCAAAACAACAGCTCAGGGAAAGGGTTCCCAGGGACTTTTTGAACAATATGAACAACTTCCAAAAAAAAAATCAAAAATATGTTAAATAAACAAAAAAGAATTTGACCCAAAAAAGGAGTGGGTTTTTAACCCCAAAATTAAAAAAAATTTTTAAAAATTGGGATTCTCAATTAAAAATAATAGATTCAATATTATTGGAAAGGGAAAGGGGGAAAAGGGCCACAGGTTTTTTATGAGTTATTTTTTTAAAAAAAACCCACTAATTTTTGCAAGAGATAAAAAAATTTTTATTTTGGGGATGGGGTTAAAAACAAATGCCCCATAAAAGGGGCATTATAAAGCTTTAAAACAAATCGGGGAGTTTTTTTCCTAAGTATAAAAGAATAATCCCCAGCCTTGCAACAGAAAAGGGAGAAGGTCTAAAAAATAGGACTATATTAAAACGTTTTTTTACTAGACCCATAGAATACATATTTTGGGCGATCCTAACAAATTTTTGGGGGAAGATTACGTTTACTAATTCCCCTCAAAGTGCTGGAAATACAAGTCACGAAAATAAATTACCTCAATAATAGAGGAATTGCGGGGAAGGGGCCAAAAATATTATAACAAAAATATGAAAATTATCCGACTGATGTAAAAAAAAAATTTTTTGATGAAATAAAACAGGCCCGCTAGAATTAATTTTAAGAGACGTCATGTCATTTTAAAAGGGGGACTCTGACCCCTTCCCCATTGATATTTGTGAATTAGGGGGCCCCCCAAAAAAATAAAGGGGTTTAAATATATTTTGGTATTAATTTTAATGTTTTTCAAAGTAAAATATGGGCGTTTCCGTTAAAAAAAAAAACAGGTAAAAAGTAGCTCAAAACAAAGGAAAAGGGGTTTTTTTAAAATAACTCCCCCCAAAAAACCTTTCAGATCAGGGAAAAAAAATTTTTATCGAAAAAATTTTTAAAGAACTTTTAAAAAAAAAAAAGTTAAACATTATTACCTTACGGTAAAAGAAAGGTTCCATTGAGAGGTAATAAAAAAACTTAAAGGAATGATATGGAAAAAAAAATTTAAAAATTAATGGTTCTTATAAATGGTATGATTTGTTATCTGATATTGTTGATAAATATAATCATAAAAAGATAGAACTATTGGTTTAGCACCATCTCAGGTAAATTAAAGAAAGACAACAATTACTTAACCGGTTTTTGTCTTTTTAAAAATGGTTTACAAGCCCCAAATTTTAAAACTGGGACACCCTTTTTAAAATTTTAAAAAAAAGAGGAATATTTGACAAAAATATCAATCAAATTGGTCAAAAATTTTTACAATTTTAAAAAACAATTAACGAATCCTACCATTTTTTCCACAAGATATAAATGGTCAAGATATTAAGGGGTTTCGGGGAAAACAGTTACAAAAAAATTTAAATATGAAGTTTATTTAGTGGAAAAAAATTTAAAAAAATTTAAAAATAATAAAAAAATTTGTTAAATGGTTGGGTTTTGATGCAAAACATAACAGTTGGGGTTTATAAAAAAAAAATTCCCCAAAATACCTATATAAACCCCATATTTTACCAGGTATTTCCCCTTTTTGGGGTTCAAACCAAAAAGTTTTTTCAACTTGTCCTCCTTCTCTTATAATTTTCAGTCTTGCAATTTGTAACGATTGTGAAAATTCTTTTTTAAAGGGGAAATTACATCGGGGTTTTATAATTTTAAAATTTTGGTTTTTTTTAAGAATACTTTTTGAACTTGATAAAAAATTAGAATTATATGACAACAATTAGTTTTTAACGATAAAATTTTAAAAAAATTTAAAAAATTTTAAAGTTTGAAATCCATCAAACTTTTTAAAATTACAAACTATGTTAATTTGGTTAAGAAAAAATATTATCTTGGAAAACAAAAACCTATGTACTAAAAAAAATTTTTTACTGAAAATCTACTTTTAAAAATTAGGAAAAACAAAAATTAAAACACATTCTTCTTAGTGAATATAAAGAAAAAAGGGTTCAACCCCCCAAAAAAAAACCTTTCCCCAAGAAAATTATTTTATAAATCGGGCTCTGTTTTCCTTTTTAATAAAATCCGAACTAAAAAAAAATCAAAACAACAAGATGTTTAATAATCAAAAAGATTGCATTGAACGAGAAGAAAAATTTTTACCAAAAAAAAAAATTTTTGGTAGTTAAGTATTGGAAAAAATTTAAAAAAATTTAAAAGTAATGAACTTTAAATATTTTTTAAAGAATGGGGGAAAAATTTTTTGGATAAAATAAAACAATTTTTTTTTATATGTCTTTTTTTTTAATTTAAAATAGGTACTAATAATTTTAATAATATAAACAATAAAATCTAAAATTGTTTTTAAAATTTTAGTTCTAGCATGTGTTTGGGGTTTTTTTCCCATCAAAATAGTGTAAAAAATATTTTTTTTTCCCCCTCATACTTTTTAATAATCTTAAATTTTAAGGAAAAATTTCCCGGCCCCATCAGGGGTTTCATTTTTTCTTTTCCTTAATTTTTACCTGTTTTTTAAAAGGATGGTTCATAAAAAAATTTAAAAAGGGGAAAATAAAATTTTTGGGAAAATTTTCTGATAATGTTTTTTTTAAATTTTTTTCCGTTTAGATTCTCAGGCCAGGTTGCATGTAATTTTTTACCATTTTAAAAAAAATTTTCTATGCCTACCCTTTTCCCCCTTTTTTAATTGCCCCAGGGGAAAGGGTTTAAAGGTTTTTTAAAATTTTTTTTGGGGGGGAACCCCTTTTTTTCCAACATTTTTGACATTTTTTGTAATGTGGTCTTTTTAAAAGCGTATTAAAAAATCTGCAGGATACAAATCTAAAGTTTTTGGGGGGCAACGTAACTTAACTGTCTTTCGAAAAAAAATATTTTGGGAACCGGAAAATTTTGGGGAACGCAAGCAGTTTTAAAATTTTTTTGGGTTAAATAGTTAAATAACACTGATGTTAAACTAAAAAACTTTTTTAAATTCATCCCGGGGTACTGTTCAACCAGTTTAACCTTTCTTATCTGAATTTTGACCTTTTTTTGACAAAAGTCCAAACTTATATAAAAAGGGGAACCCCCTTTTAAAAGACACCTTGTCAGTTTTAACCCGGGGAAAAAGGTTTCCTTTTTTGATCAAGTCATCAAATTTTTTTAAAATAAAAGAACAACCCCAAAACTTTTTTAAAGGGGGGGTTCCAACATTGTGATGGTAAATTTGGGGTCTAAAACATGCCCCTACAAGGTAGATTTTTCTGGTCAGTAACTAATGAAGGAAAGTTGTGTGACTCCCCCCTTTTCCCTTTTTACTTTCTGTAACAGACCCCCTTTAAAAAAAAAAGAGATGGCGTACGGGAAAAGGGTTTTGTGCCTGGTTTATGGGGGGATTTATTTTCGAGAATGTCAACAGAAAAAATTATGAAGCAAGAAGGGGAAAACCAAATAAAAAATCCCCTTACCTCTGTTTAGATACCCAACATAATCCCAACAGAACATCATCTTATCCACATTTTAACCGTTGAATTTTTCTGGGGTATTCCCCAAAAATTTACATTTGTAATATAATTTTAAAGAAAGGGGAAAAAAAAAAGTTTATTAAAACTAAAGTATTTTTACTTTTTTTGTCCCCAATAATGAACAATTATTTAATATTATACATGGATACTGCTCAGCTTTATCTAAAAAGTTTAACCCCCTTTTTATCTGTAATTTTTTTCCCCTTTTTTTTTCAACAAATTTAAAAAATTTTATAAATCTATAGTAGTAGTAATAAACAAGTGGAAAACACTTACCATACTCCAAAAAAAAGATACACAATTTTTTTTCCAAAAATTTGGGTTTACCCCCTTCTTTTACCCCCCATGGTCCTTTTTTTGGGTTAAAAAAACTGGTCAACATAATTCCTTCTTCCGCTCCAAAAACCTCTGGTCAAAATACGTCATTGTCAACCACTTTTTTTCACAGGTAATTCTTAAGGCTACACCTGCACAGGTAAAAAAAAACACAGGTGACAAAACCTTTTTACCCCCGTCCAAAACCTTTTCAACAGCCTCTGGGGTTCTTCTGCAATTACGTCATTGTCGTCCTTTCTTCCCCCACAGGTAATTCTTTAGGCTACACCTGTACAAGTAATTAAAAAAAACCTTTTTTAAAAGCCCTGGACCCCTTTATTGCGTCACTTCTTCCTCCAAAAGGGTGCCCCAAGACCTGAAAAAAATATCCTGAAATGTTAAAAAAGGTCTCTTTGGTGGACAGATGTCATCCCCAGTCCCAGTCCCCCCGTTACTTTTTTACTCCCTATTCTCCCCGGGAAAACCCTAAATTCGTGGGTTTTTTGTGACCCAAAAAAAAAAAAAAATTGTTATTTCCATTTCCCCTTTCAGTTTCACAAAAAAATTTTCGTCCCCAAAAAGATCATCAGAGAAAATTTCATAGGTTTTTTTCCACTTTTGGATCGGGGTCCATTTTTTCCGCACTCTTTTCCCCCTGATCTTCTGCTCAAATTAACCTGTTTTTTTAAAAATTTAATTTTAAAAAATTGTAGGGGTTTTTTTAAAACCCCCTTTTTTAATTTTTCATTTTCCTTTCGTTTTTTTTTCTGGGACACTATCATTTTGTGTTTTTTTTGGGGGTAACAAAAAAAAATTAAAGGTTTTTTTAAGACTCTTTTAAAAGTGGAAAAAATGGAATCCCTGGTTGGGGAAAAAATTAAAAATAATTTCCCCAAATTCCCCCCAAAAGGATTTTCACGGTGATACCATTTAATAATTTTAATTTTCTCTTCCAGTTCGTAAACATCCATTATTAATAATTATTATTTTAAAAAAAAAACTTTTGGCCCAAATAATGAAAAGTAAAACTTTAGCTGTCGAGCGTTCGATAGTAAAGAATTATTTCGGGAATAAACGTATTAGTTTTTTTTTTGGGCCAGCGCGTCTTATGAATTTGTTTACCAAAAATTTTTGATCGATAAGCAATGCGTGCGGCGTTTTTAGGTAATAAAATTCAATTGCCTATTTGCATTTGGGGTTTTTTATATATATATATATATATATATATATATATATATATATATATATATATATATATATATATATATATATATATATTAAAAAATTTTATTAATATAATTTTTTTAAACCTTTTTAAGTAAATTTTAAAAAAACCCCCCACTGTTGCCCACCCAATAAATATCATTTTAGGTTATAAGGTATAGCTTTTAAATTTAAATCCAAGAGTTTGTTTCAACCCCAAAAATTTTTTGGAACGTCACGCCATGCATAATTTTTAAACCCCAAACCCAATTTTGGGGGGACGTTTATTCGAATCTTTTATCTTCCAATAAATTAGGAAATTTAAAAAAATAGTTTCGAAAAAAGATATTAGCTTTTTTCGCAGGTGGACCCCAAACCAGTTGGGGGTTTTTTCATGGTAAAAAAACAGTCTTTGCGGTTAATTTTTCCATTTTTTAAAAAGTTCCCTGTTCGGAATCACATTGGATCAGTTCAAAATTTATTCGTAGCGACCCCCGAACTTTTTTGAAACTGAAAATTTCGGTTGCTTTTCATGCCAATCGACATGGCCAGCTTTTTTTTTTTTTTAGCCATTAGCGATAGCTTTTATGGCTTTTTGTGTAAGTCTTAACTTAAAATAATTTAAGTAAATATAAAAAAGTTACTTTTTTAAAATTTTGATTAATATTTTTTGGGGGCTCTTCTCAATAAAAGAAATTTTTTAAAAAATGCCCAAATTGAATTTTTTAAAGCTATCGAGTTTTTTTTTTAAACGAAATTTATCTTTTAAGGTTTTTTACGCATATCAAGTTATCTAACAGCCCCTACATGCGCTTCAAAAAAAATTTAAAAAAATTTGGGGGTTTTTTTTAAGAAAATCATCGATAACGTCAAATCTTAAATTTTACACCCACAGAAAATTTCTTTCTTTGGAAAACCCTTTTAAAAACTTTTTTTATGGTTCCCATTTGTCCCAAAAATTTTTTTTTTTTTTATTAAATTTTTCAATGATTTCATCTCCATGTCGGGATATTTTTTTAAAAATAAATGAAAAAATGTTGAAATTTATAATGAAGTACTATTGCCACAGAATTTTCTTGTTAAAAAAAAAATTAAAAGCTATTAATTTTATTTTTAGGTTCACTAAAAATTGTTAAATTCCAATTTAACCACAAAAAAAATAAAAACCAAAAAAATAGGGTGGAAAAATCATCAACTTCAGTTACCGAAATTATCCGCGGCAAATAATGGATATGCGCTTTTAAAAATCCAGAACCGGAAAAATTTTGTTTAAAATCAGTTCATTAAATGACAAAAAAACAAAAAATTCTTCGTTAACATCGGGGCCCCAAACCCCTTTCCCTCTCTACATGGTATTTGTACCGACAGA
>JAHBCN010012447.1:0-26624 GCA_019359885.1 Listronotus oregonensis
TTTTTTTATAGAAGATCAGTGGAAAGAGTGCTGAAAAAATTGATACCGATCCACAAAGTAAAAAACCAAGAAATTTTCCCTGATATCATTTTAGACGAAGGCAATTTTTGAAACTTAATGGAAATGAAAATAACAATGAAAATTTTATAAGAAACATTGTTTTTACTGTTGAATCACTTTTTCCCTTATGGTCTCACCCCCGATTTTTTTCTCTAAGGTCAAGAAAATCATAAATTTATGGTTTCCAGGAGAATAGGGCTAATTCTAAAAGTAAATTACAAATTGGGAATTGGGAATTTAGGATTATTACCCTTAACATTCAGCAAATGTCAGAAGGCGTTTTTATGAAATCTTGGTTATTGTTTGACTCGAAGGGGGTTTTTATTTAATCATCTTTGATAACTTGAAAAAGGTTTTTCTTTTTTTTATTCTATGAATGCACATTAAATTATTTTCTTAAAAATATCTTCTACGTTCCAATTTTTTGAAAAATTATTTTATTTTAATTGGAAAAACTGTTTGGTTTTTAACGCAAACTTGCGGTCTCGTAAGCAACTAATTTTAAATTTATGACTGATAAGAAATCAGATCGAAGTCGGTTGACGCTAGCTGCTCCTGCTACTTGCCATAAACACTGCATCCTCTTACTGAAAATAAAAACGTAGTAAACAACTAAACTGGACAGATTTCTTCCGAATTTATCACCGCACTCCCACCAGTCCTAACCAAAAATGCGCCACGTGAAAAACGAGACGGAAGTTGAGATGCAAGCCACAAAATTATTATTGGTATTTTAGAATTGGGTACATCCAAAATTGTCCAGGAGCCTCCTATGTTCGCAGTACGGTGCGCTTTACTGTATATTAAAATACCAATAAATCATAAATGGCAAAAATTTAATAAAATATCTGCTTTTCAAAGTTAATTCTTTAACGTGACTAATAAAATCTAAGATGAAAAATGCAAATATTATATTCATACGTTAATCTTTAAACAGGCTAAATGAAACTAAAAAAAAATTAAATAAAGAAGACCAGTTTTAAACGGGTATAGCCGAATTGCGGAATAAATAGGCAAGTATAAACTTTTCCCAATTTATGTATGACTGAATTGCGAACCAAAAATTCTTGGAATAAATTTAATTAAGCCATGGCAGAATTGCGGTCTAAACGGAAAAGTTTGCTGTTTCTACTTTTAGTGATTTATCACGCCTGAGATATAAATGAGGAAAATAAAAAGCCGCTTTAACTAACCTAAAATAACCATGACCGATCAGAACTGAGGACTTTTAAATTTTTTTAAATTATCCCTACGTGGAAGTTATTACCAAAATTTTAGTAATTTTCAATAGGGTATTTATCACGTCTGAAATTTAATTGGGGAAAATAAAAAGCTGCTTTATCTAAGCAAGACTAACCATTACCGACCAGAATTGAGATCTTTTAAATTTGTCTAAATTATCCCTACGTAGAAGTAATTAGCAAAATTTTAATAATTTTCATTAGGGTATTTATCACGTTTGAAATATAATTGGGTAAAATAAAAATCTGCTTTATCTAAGCAAGACTAACCATGACCGAGCAGAATTGGGATCTTTTAAATTTGTCTAAATTATCCCTACGTAGAAGTAATTATCAAAATTTTAATAATTTTCATTAGGGTATTTATCACGTCTGAAATATAATTGGGTAAAATAAAAATCTGCTTTATCTAAGCAAGACTAACCAAGACCGATCAGAATTGAGATCTTTTAAGTTTGTCTAAATTATCCCTACGTAGAAGTAATTATCAAAATTTTAATAATTTTCATTAGGGTATTTATCACGTCTGAAATATAATTGGGTAAAATAAAAATCTGCTTTATCTAAGCAAGACTAACCATGACCGAGCAGAATTGAGATCTTTTAAATTTGTCTAAATTATCCCTACGTAGAAGTAGTTATCAAAATTTTAATAATTTTCATTAGGGTATTTATCATGTCTGAAATATAATTGGGGAAAATAAAAAGCCGCTTTATCTAAGCAAGACTAACCATGACCGACCAGAATTGAGATCTTTTAAATTTGTCTAAATTATCCCTACGTAGAAGTAATTCGCAAAATTTTAATAATTTTCATTAGGGTATTTATCACGTCTGAAATATTATTGGGGAAAATAAAAATCTGCTTCATCTAAGCAAGACTAACCATGACCGACCAGAATTGAGATCTTTTAAATTTGTCTAAATTATCCCTACGTAGAAGTAATTAGCAAAATTTTAATAATTTTCATTAGGGTATTTATCACGTCTGAAATATAATTGGGGAAAATAAAAAGCCGCTTTATCTAAGCAAGACTAACCATGACCGACCAGAATTGAGATCTTTTAAATTTGTCTAAATTATCCCTACGTAGAAGTAATTCGCAAAATTTTAATAATTTTCATTAGGGTATTTATCACGTCTGAAATATTATTGGGGAAAATAAAAATCTGCTTCATCTAAGCAAGACTAACCATGACCGACCAGAATTGAGATCTTTTAAATTTGTCTAAATTAACCCTACGTAGAAGTAATTAGCAAAATTTTAATAATTTTCATTAGGGAAAATAAAAAGCCGCTTTATCTAAGCAAGACTAACCATGACCGACCTGAATTGAGATCTTTTAAATTTGTCTAAATTATCCCTACATAGAAGTAATTAGCAAAATTTTAATAATTTTCATTAGGGTATTTATCACGTCTGAAATATAATTGGGGAAAATAAAAAGCCGCTTTATCTAAGCAAGACTAACCATGACCGACCAGAATTGAGATCTTTTAAATTTGTCTAAATTATCCCTACGTAGAAGTAATTCGCAAAATTTTAATAATTTTCATTAGGGTATTTATCACGTCTGAAATATTATTGGGGAAAATAAAAATCTGCTTCATCTAAGCAAAACTAACCATGACCGACCAGAATTGAGATCTTTTAAATGTGTCTAAATTATCCCTACGTAGAAGTAATTAGCAAAATTTTAATAATTTTCATTAGGGTATTCATCACGTCTGAAATATAATTGGGGAAAATAAAAAGCCGCTTTATCTAACCAGAACCAACCATGACCGACCAGAATTGGGGGCTTTTGAATTTGTCTAAATTATCCCTCCGTAGAAGTTATTAACAAAATTTTAATAATTTATTAAAAAGATATTTATTTTTATGACTAACATAAAAATTATAAATACATTTGACAAATGTAAAATAGAAATATATTTAATTAATAAGAAGATATTAACAAAATTTTAAAATTTTCAATATGGTATTTATTACGGTCCGCAATAATTCCATCCTGTTGGGTCCAACCAGGTAATCATTTATTACCTGGATATTTTATTACAGGTTAATTCTTATTTTTGGTTCACAATTAGGCTTTTATTTTTACCTATCTGATGATTTGGTCCGCAATCGGCCCAGTCCCTTTCAAACCTTTAAGTAGCCCTAAATATTAAAGCATTATTATTAAAAAAAGTAAAATCCGGTCTCGAAGCTTTTAGTGTTAAGATTTATAAAAACAGTACGTATCCTCAAGACATTAAATATTTTCCATTTAAATAAATAATCTTTAATTGTTTTAAATTAATGACACTTTAAACCTAGTTTAGATACGAAGGTGTTTACTATTATTGCGCGTAAAACTTTTAAAATAAATGTATTTACGAGAAGCTTAAAAGCGTAAACTAACTCAACTGTTATTCCCAACTTTTCCTTGAACTCACAGAATAACCTTAGTCATTCCTGTTTAATGAGTTCCCATATAAAGACTACGAATTTTAGAAGTAAAAAAATTATAACTGCATTTTTATTTTTCCGTGACGTGACCTACACACTTAAGTAGTAGTCCCTAGACTTTAGTGCCTAGTTATGATACCTGGTGATAGCATACCTAGGCTTCCTACTATTTTTTGCAAACTTTAAACTAACAACATCTGTTATTTTTGAAACCTCTGCTAAGAAATTGTTATTGTCGTATTTTCTTGTGTAAAATACTCTCTAAAAATATCGCGGGTTTTCCTAAAAGACTCTATCAGAACGCATGCATCTTGGAATTGTCCATAAACCAACAAGAACATATCAGCTCCATCTGACAAGTACTTATATTCCGATAAATAAATTAAAATTTTATTTTCTTTTCTTTCTTTACTTTTTAAGTACTCTGTAGATATCAATTTTTATAACTAAAACTATGCCTATGTAGGACATCTTAGACTAGTACTTCGAAATCGTTGTCACAGACACACATATCGCTGCCCTAGTTCTAAAGTAAGACATCTTACAAAAAATCAGTTTTGCGATATTCAAAACATAAATCGCTGAGATAAAATCTTGTGACAATTTTGTGATATTAAAGTTAAAGACAATGATATTAGTATTTTGTATTGCAATAAAACATAAATTTCTAAATAATGAGATACCTTTGAACTTTTAAATCAGATTTTCTCATAACTGTAGTTGAAGTTATCATAGTTTAGAACTAAGGCAGCGATACACTCCCTTTTTTGTGAACTCTACATTATGGACAAGATAACATAACGAAATCAACATAATTCTAACCTATTTTAAGAAGTCTTATTAAGTTGTAAATTTCTAGAGGGGTCAGGAGCCAATGACAATACAATTATTTTAATTTCTTTTCCTAATATCCTGACTAGGATGATCAGGATAAAATATCTCAATTAGTAGCGTACCTATACCATTTACAGAACAACGGTAAATATCATTCTTCTTTATCGATATAATTAAAAAAAGTTTTACCACTAAAATATATGTAAAGCAAACAAATGGTACAATTATGGTACCATAGATGTCGCTACAGCATTTTTTACATGCTTTATAAAAAAATTGATTGAATTATTAAGTCAAACGCAAAACCGCTGCTGAGTTATTCCATTGGGAACCCCAGAAGTAAAAAAATATAAACAGGAATAAAGAAAATTTAGATTTATTAATAAATATAAGAAATACGTAAAATCAATGCTTTTAATTAAGATTACTTTTGATGTTGCTAAGGGACTAAAAAATAAGAAAATAACTAACACCCTTTTGTAGCGAACTGAACTAAAAACTAGAAAATATTTTTAAGTATGAAGAGTTTGTGTTACAGTGATAGACAGTCCAATATAATCAATTATGATTAATTAATTTAAAAAGGGATTAAAATAATAATTAAGTTTGAAACAAAATATGTAATTTAATTATAGTAAAAAGGGTGGGGTGTTTGATATTAAATGTTAAAATAATTTTATTGGTAGCTATTTACAAAATAAGAGTTATTTTTAAAACATAGTCATGTCAAAGTAATGACGTATGCGCTAGAGATTTTGCTTTAAAATAAAAATGGGACATGGTATAATTTTTGGCATAGTTACTAGTAAATATTCATAAGCATTTTTTTCCATAACTCCGAATAATATTATTGTATATGAAAATTTATATGTATAAATTTCTGTTTGTATATTTTATAATTTATAACACATACGCATGGCGGCCGGCACGGGGGCTCAGGGAGGTCGGTCGACCACCCCTGGTTTTTTTTAAATTACTTAAAATAAAACAATTTCTATCTAAATCCTAAAAATTTTACAATATCGCCTAGGAATTTAAATGAATATAAAGTTGTGGTGTTTTTAATTGTGTTTTTAATTTTATTAATTTTGGGCTAGTAAATTAACCTAAACTTTTTGAGACCCTCTATTTTTTTCTGCACGTACATCATTAATTTTAATCTGATTGTTTTATTAGGGTGTACATTTCCTTGCCAAATCTTCCATGATCTTGAATTAATAGAATTTCTTTTCTCGTAGCCAAATTTTTAAGGAAATTTGTATACTCGCAAAATTGTCCATTAATAACCCAAGCTTTGGGAAGATTACAGGTAAATATTTCGGAGACACTTCCCCTCGCCAATCAGAAACATTGACTTTATCGTTAGTATGACCACATACATTTCCGGAAATAATAATGATGTCCGAACTTCCGGCAATATTACACATGAATTTTTTGACATTTGAAATGTTAAAATAATGACATGAGAGTTAAAATTAGTATATAGTAAACTGTTTGCGAATACTCATGTTGAATTTTTTATGTTATCAGGACTTAAATGGTGAACTTCTCCCCTAATAATACTTTAACTTTCATATCCCAGAAGGGACATGTAGAAGTCCTATTACCTATGTTAACCCCATAGACAATATGGCCACTTTATGAAAGATGACACCTTTTGATTATTATTATTTATAATTGACTATATCAATTTTAACTGTTGTTATTTTCAAAAAAATTAACAACAATTATATATTAAATTATTGGTACAAAAGCTTTTGACTATTCCTGGAGCTTAAATTAATAACGGGATTTTTTTGTCGGTCCAAAATATTTTAAGAAAATTATTCCTCGTCTTCGGCTAGAATTTTTTAAAATCTTCTTGCCCGCAAATATTTCTGTTACGAATTTAAACACCAGAAATATTATAATTTAAAATGTATAATACATTACTAACATATTATTATGGGACACCCTGTATAGTGTGGTCTATTAAAGATCACAGATCACTACAAATTCCACTTATAGCAGGTGGGCCGTTAATAATCCTCGGTTTATCCATAATTCCGAATTCGGGTCGAACCTATAACACTTTGTTTAAATTGACAGAAATAAAACCTGTTACGAGGTACTACTTACGCCATCTTTACATCTTCCCTATAATCAATTTCAAGAAATGCGTTAAAGGACGGTAGTTAATTCCTCTAAATATAAAATAGCTTAAGTAAATTAAAAAGCTTTGAGTTTTGAGTATATTGTAAATAGGTTGATTTTTTAGTAAGAATGAGCACTAAACACTGCTAATAATCAATTAATTAATTATTTCTCTATTCCAAAGAAAACTGTTAGATTTGTTGATTAAAAGATGTTTATTGCAAATATACACTAATGAATATAAGAAAAATGGATCAAAATTACATACAACTTTAAAGATACTTTTGTGACATACATGTTTAACACCAGAATTTTCTTTCTTGTTAACTTGACAACTTCAAACTAAGTCTAAATGATAAATAACTTTACTTTAACACAGTGCTAACTTAAACAAGATATCCCTTTTAGAATTACCTTTTTTTATAGATAATCATGTTAAGTATCAATAAATATTGTTTTTTTTTTAAATATTTCATTCAACTTTTTTGGCTGCTTTTTTTTAATTTATTATATCTTTCTTTTAAACGCTTGTAAAATATTTTTTTACATTTTACTGGCCAATTCTTACCTTATTTTATTAATTGTGATTTTTCAGAGTATTTTTCTTAAAGTGTTCTTAAGCCATCTCAAAAACTAGTAAAATAAACTAAGACCTGTATTCACTTTTACTACTTTGACTTAACTGTGCGATAATCCTACTAGTAGTGACCTAGCATGTAAATCAAGCAAAGCAGTAATGCACCTAAAATTTAAATTTAGTTAATAACCACTTATTAGGTATAAATAGTATTTTATTATTACTCTTAAATAACAAATACCTATCTTATTTAATCATTAATGTTTTTAAAATAAGATTCGCCGTCTGCAAAACCTATAAAACTTTATTAAAGGTTACTTTGAGCCATTATCTGGAACCGATAATCTATTATATTGCGTAAATTTTAACTGCTGTAATTTCTGTATTTCCAAAAACTTAATTCCACTCTAGGAAAAAGTATTCTCCAACAATATTTAGTTTAAAATTAATCTTAACAAACTCAATTTAAGGGGGTATTCTGGTCTAGAGGCATGAATTTCAAGCGTTTTTTCGAATTTGATAAAAAAAACAAAAAAATATTTTTAGTATTTATTTTTTATTGCTCGTTTATTTGTATTTCAGAAATACATACAAAATTTTAAAAGTTTAACAAATTAAAAACTCAAAAAGTTGTCGGCTGGTATAGTGGAGCGTCCAAAAAAATGGGTGTCCTGGCGTGCAGGATTCCAACCCTTCTGGTCATCTGAAATAAAAAATTAAACGAATTCTTAATCAGTGAAAATGTTGCTATCTCCTTAATCTTGTATATATACTTAAAACATTTCGATCTTCAGTAGCGTATAGATTATAACGTCCGTTCTTTATACCCTGAAAATTATATTTCTTATCAGAGCAATTGACTTGTGTTTTTCCCAAGGAAGACCCGATTTTCAGGAGCTCCTTTCAGCAAAAAGGGACGGCAGCTGCCGAGTGGGTGACGAGCGGATAATTTAGGGTAGCCACCCTCTCTTTGCCTGATTCTTTTTCAACATTGCCGTATCGAAAATTTCATCTTGAAAATTATTTTCGAAAAATGTTTCCTTATTTGTATATGTCCTCGGGCGGGTTTACGCGACAATTTACCGGCTTTATCAATTGGGTTTGGAGATTCCGAAACTATTTTCCACCCTATACAGGAAAGGTCTATGCTTTAGCACTGGAATAAAATTGTAAATAATTTTTCATTCGGTCATGTTGATTTTTATATTAATGGAACATCAATGTCGATTAGTTCTTATCAATGTCGATCAGTACTCATGTCGGATTAAAGTATCATAGATTTTTTTGTCTACACACAATTAGTATACAGTGTGAACATCTAACATGACCTAAATTATATATTTTTAAATTGACTTAAATTCTTTAAGCCATAGTGTGAGTACTCGTGGTTAGTCACAAGGTAGTTCTAGTGGTCAACTTTATTTTTTCAAATTGCAACCTTACTTTTTTATTTTTTTAAGGTGCACCTTAACATAAATAATACTATTGTTGTCAATGATAATATTTTCAGTGGCCGTATTTGAGGGTGATTTTGGGGGTTCAAACCCCCCCCCCCGAAAATCCCGAAAATCTTATAACGTAAAATAAAATAAAAACGACTGGTAACTATATCTCTTCTTTTAAAGTTTTTAAACAATATATATTTTACTTAGTGACGGTCACCAATACAAAAAAAAAGTATCTGAATCACTTTATTGGCCAAAAAAAGACGTTTCAAACTGCAAAAAC
This sequence comes from Listronotus oregonensis, assembly GCA_019359885.1. Classification (NCBI taxonomy): domain Eukaryota; kingdom Metazoa; phylum Arthropoda; class Insecta; order Coleoptera; family Curculionidae; genus Listronotus; species Listronotus oregonensis. The sequence continues at coordinate 9,027 of JAHBCN010012447.1, forward strand.
CACTTTTTCCACATTAAAAATTAACTATAGATAAACCTACAATAGACTTAAATCGTAAAAAATCCGAAAAAGTATGTATATTATTACAAATACAAATAATAAAAAGGCGTGTTGTTAAATTCATCAGATGGTTTAGCGCTGAAATCTATCGTGACGTCACACTAGATTACCGCTAGTTTTATCCTTGCCCATATACTACTAAAACAACGGCCATCTTTCTTTAGCGCTTTTCCATCAATTAATTTAAAAACGGCTTGATGAAACAGCGATTAGTGCGCACGATTCATCGATGAATTTAACAACACGCCTAAAGTCTTAAACTCGGGGATTCACCGATTATTGCTTGATGGCTATGGCTTGCTTTAGCAGAAGTTGAACTGCACTCAAATAAAGAAGGCATTGATGCCTAATACAATACTAAAGCTGTTGATAACATCGATGAAGTTATGCCTTTGATCAAGCTGCTTAACTTGTGTCTCGTGTATGTGTCTAATTACTAAAGTCGCAATTTGCTATCGGATAAAAAGGAAGAAAGGAAAAAGTCTCTGGCTAATCAATCGTGTCGTCAATCGGTACCTTAGTAGCGACTTTATTTTTCACTGTTCTATAATTCTTATTTTAATTTTAAGTTTGTTTCACTTTCGAAAATGTTTTACCAAGTACCAATCGTACTCATATTTTGAGCCGGATATTTTTTGGCCTTTTATTAAATCTTTAGTTTTTTAAGTTTATTAATCAAGAAACAGTAAGCAAGGTAAAAAAACAATTTCAACAAAAGGGACATTTAAGAAATATACCAGCTAAGAGGCAATCCTCATTGGACGATACCAAAGTAAATGTACTATAAAAAATTCAAGAAAATCCATTTATTTCTACAAGGCAGGTCGCAGCCGAAAGCGATATATCTCAGACTTTTGTAGGAAATTACTTTAAGGTCAGTATCACCCTTACGAAATTCTGATGGTACAGCAATTAGCAGAAGCCAATAACGACAGAAGATTGCTGTTCTGTGAGGCAATGATGAATCTACTTGACAGAAATACATTACACTCGGAAGATATTTTATTTTCCGACAAAGCGACATTCACTTTACACGGACATGTTAATCTACAAAACTGTCGCTATTGGGCTAATAGTAATCCCCCTGGATGAGAAAAGAAAGTACCCAATGGCCTCAAAAGATTAATGTGTGGGCTGGCATTATTGGGAATCGGGCCAATATTCTTTGAAGATAACCTTAACAGAGAGATATTTACGATTCCTACAGGAAAAACGTGTTCCAAATTTGGCAGTTCAGTGTCCAAATGCTTTGAACCCGTTTGTGCTAAATGCGAAGAATAGCCAGCAAGGTCTTCAGATCTAAACCTACTAGATTTTTTCTTATGGAGTTACCTTAATGGTAAGGTTTATAAAACAAAACCCAAAAATATTGATATTCTAAAAAATCGTACTTATTACGCCGGAAACTATTCAGAACATCTATATATATAATTTGCTTATGTGGATATATTTCTATGTAGGTAGGTATATATATTTATTTGTCTGTCCACGTGATTCTAAAGTTATGGCTTGAGCTAAAATCATAAAATTTGGCACAGTGGTAGTCTTTAGCAGTGGCTAGAACTTAACGAAGCCCGTTTTTTGAATTTCGCCCCCGGGACAAAAATAGGAGCAAAAAAGTGTTTTTTACCGTTAGCCGTACGGAAGGCGTCTTACGGAGACAGAGACTACTTAATATTGTCGGCTCGGCTGGGAAACGTTACTGCAAAATTTCGCCAAGTGATTATCACCTTTTTTTTGTCTCTTGACAACTGTATGAGTCACCGACAGTTTACAACTCGAGATGGTGTAATAAATGCAGTCCGCCAATTTTTTGACTCCAAATCCAGGGAGTTACTTATTCGGTTACCTGATACTTTGTGTTTACACTAGTTGACATCAAAATATATTAAATTTAGATTACGTAAGCTTAAAAAGTCTTTCTTCTATTAAAATGTTATTATAATAATTCCAAGAAATTTAAAATATTGGGGAATTCGGGAAATTTTGTAATTTTTACTTGGTTTAATTAAGTCCTCAGTTTACATGTCATTAAAAGATTAAGTCCTTAGATTACATACTCCGATTTTAGTAAGCGAGTCCACCCTAAAAATTATACAAAGTTTGACATTAGAATTGTTAGTTTCTAATGTCAAACAAAATATAGTTATTTACCTAACACGTGCGAAAAGTGATACTTTACGGGTAAGCCGTCAAGGGTGGAAAAGACACTTTCCGTACGTGTTAGGTACAATATTTTTTCTACGAGTGTGTGGAAAAAGTCAAACTAAAAACCATTAGATAATATTTATTTTTACTATTACTACTTATTATTATTAACAACATTAATCGTAAAAGAACAGTAGTATTTTGCAAATGAATCGCAGAGGCAAGTTGTTGTGGGTAAGTTGCGGAGTTGGAGATTGCCGTTGAGGTGCAATTGAACCGGTCGTCGTTACAGGTAACAGAGACACATTGTTGCTTGCTAGAAGACGGTACAATGGGCCTTGAGTGCGTTTTGCTGTGTTCAAAGGTAGATGAATTTTGGGATAATATTTTGTTTGATAAGTCCTTCTTGAAACTTGTAGAGCTTTCTAGGTAGCCTTCTGCAACAGATGATGACTTCCGACCTCCAAGTCTTTTAATATTCGTTATGCCTTCACCAGAATTAGCTAACATTGTAGCTGAGGAACGGCGAAAGCTATGTCCCGTGTGAAGTTCTGGGTTTGGAAGACGTAAATAGGCAGCTATTTCAGAGGGCATCTTGCCAAAAGTATTTATTCCTATGCACTGGACAGTGCAAGCCAATTTTTTGTAATTAATAAAAAATCTTCTGTGTGGTGTTTCGGGCTTTCGTAAACTGAAATACTTTCTATACAAAGCTAGATAATTTCCATTTTCAATTTTCTCGGAAATGACAAAACTTCGGCCGGAATGGTTTTTGGAGTCTGGAATATTTACTATTAAAAGATTCCCCTTATCCATTAATGCTAATTTTCATCAATTCTTCTCGACGACACGCACCAGCTAGTCCGAAAATTGTAGCTACCTTCATCGCTAGATAGACATCATTTGGAGCATCATTAATAAATTTTGCTATTTCATCTTTCAGAAAATTTTGGCTTTCTTGGGTCTAAATCCCACATTTTGCTTCTTCAAAAATGATGTAACTTTGAAATATTTGCTTAAATCCATGTTCTTTTTGATCTTAATGACACCTTTTAACATGGAATACCTTGACCATAAGGTATTGGGTTTACATGTTTTAGCAAGTTCCGCGAAATATGCCATAAAAACTTCTTATTTCATACTTTTGATTTTTTTCTCGCCACACCAGCTCAGCTTGTAAATGCTGTATATTCTTTCTCGTACCTGTGCCTCGACTTGGACGGCAACAAACTTAAATTTGCTATTTCGGCTGCTTTGAGAATGGATTCAGGTAATTCCTCGTGGGAAAGCCCCCTTGGGAAACGTTTTTTATTCAAAATCGACGATACGGATCAGAATGTACTAAAGTCACTTTTAATTATCGATTACTTTTAATGACTTTGATCTTTTATAATATGGACACCAGCACCGGTCCAAACTAAAAATCTGACAAGCAAGTTTAATTTATACCAGGATGTTTAAAACAATGTTTTTAAAACAATATTAATTTTTAGTGAATATTTCGTTGATGTTACACCTAATTTGTACAAATAAAAGAATACTATGCCAATAATAGAATTATACTAAGTTAAACTTTAGAATAAAAAACATTTTAAGTACCTGTTTAAGTGGGAAATATGCAAGGGTTTACTTTTCCGCACTAGTGCGGAAAAGTGACACTTTCCAAACTAAATTGCGTGCGGAAAAGTGCTGCTTTCCACACGCTAGTAGAAAAAAAATTATACACCAAATTTTTGTTTTATGCCAGTTTCTAATGTCAAATTTTTAAATCATTTTTAGAGGTTTTGTATCCAATTTAAGCCTTTTATTCACTTGTTGCCACTACCATCAACTTTCTTACTCTTATTTTTTCTTTTTACATTGTTACACTATTCTTAAAAAACAACTGCTTTAGACCGCTTAAAAGCTTAAAGTGCATTTTGGTCCTAAATGGTCCTAACTCTCTTACGCCACTGTCTTCTATAATACCTATTCGATACCGAATACTTATCAGCGTGTTGTTAGCTCTACGCCGCCCTTTATTTAGCCACACGTTTAACCCCGACTCTAAAAGAAGGATATGTTTGTTAAGCTCTACTTAATTTCGTTTATCGAAGCTTTATTCAGACTTTTATTAAGATTTTATTGGTTTTTAAACTGTTCGTTAAGTCAGCTTGGATTAACATATCTTAACTGTGATTTTAGAATTACTTTTTACTTAGGAAGGCTTTAAAAGGCTTAGAAGGATTTAAAATTGTCAGATACATTTATATTATACAATTAAGAAATTAAAAAAATATATATATCGTATCGTTATTAAAGAGAAATAGTATTTTTTAGTTTAAAATAATATTTATTTACGTTGCTAACCGCGAAAGCTTACTTTTCTATCCAACGAGATTTTTATGGTAAAAAAGCATCAAAATACACTCGCGTCTAGAGACACCCCGGATAATTATAGCTGGCAAGCTTCTTGATAGTGTTGACACATGAAACATGCTTTTTTATGCAGGGACGCAGGGACTTCGCTTGGATAAAAAATTACATTACATTACCAATTAAAAAGCCCTGGTGGTTTTTGAAGATGCCGTAAAAAAAAGGAATTATTATTTTTAGTATCCATTTTCTTATGAGTTATTTATTAATAATACAAAAATACAGAAAAAAAAATTAAGAAAGTTAAAAATTTTAAAATTAGCAGCTGATAAAGTGAGGGTCTCAAAAAAAAGGCCCGTGACCATGCCCACGATTTCAACCCTCCTAGCAATCTGAAAAACAAAACAAAAAAGATTATCAATGTAGAGTAATGTCGCAATGTCCTGAAAAAGTTTATTTTTTTAAATAGCGGCTGCCTGAAAAAAAAATAGGAACCACTTTTCTTGACTTTTTCGAATTTTTTAAAAATAGTAAAAATTGAAAAATTTGGGATGCGGATAGTTCCGGACTTAGATAAGTCTCCCAACCGCTGCGTTCACACGTCGTCGTTGTGGTTGGGCCCAGTAGGATCTCTTGGAACATGCGCTAGAGTTGCTGGTTATCGGCAACTCTTTTGGCTAGCGTATGGAACGGGATCCGAACCTAAGATGAACACAAGGCTTAACTCAAGGTGTTAGCATACCGTTCTGATGAGTGAATGACATCCTGTGCCTCCCAGGTATCTCCCAGGTATCTCCAACGGTGCCTCTCAGATACAGGGGGACCTCTCAGAGTATTTAGCCTTACTGCGGTAATGCGGGGATCTGCCGTGGACTATTACTTCCCTAGCTCATAGGAAAAAAGTGACAAAGGTGCGCTGACCGAAACGGATAAATCCGTTTCGAGGGGTGCCACTCAAGGTCACAAGCAGACAAAGGTGCGCCGACCGAAACGGGTGAATCCGTTTCGGAAGATGCTCCTGAAGTCACCGGCGCCTGTTTCACGGGAAAGGGCTAATCCATCCCGAACAAACAGGTGCTTAAAAATGGATCCCTGAATCCAAGCAGAAGGCGGACAGAACCTCCTTTTTAGGAAAAGGGTTCCCTGGCTTTAAACAGAAAGCGGATAGGACCGTTTTCATAGGGAAGGGCCGGAGATGCGGCCTCAGAAAGAACATCTGGTTCCTGTAACAAGAACCTGGTAGCTACCCACGTCACTAGACCGGGAGAGGAGGGCATGACGGATCTAATCGTGTGCTCGTCATACTCTCCAGAAGACAGCGACACCAGAACACATCAGAACACATTGTGCTCGTGTCCGGTAGCGACACGAGTAAGAGGAGATGTAAGAACTCTCTCCCAATCTGGTATCGGATTCATTAGAAATCCGATTCCATTAGGAGAAATATAAAAAGGTGTGAGCCACAATAGACCGAGCGGTCGCAGTGGAGGGCGTAAAAAGTCCACTCACTTTAAACCTACTACCTACCTACCTAGACAAGTCTATAGAGAAGACTCAAAAAATTCAAGTAAATCGGTCCAGTAGAACTTGAGAAATCCGTATTTTTTGAGACCCCTCCACTTCATCAGCTGCTAATTTTTTAAATTTTCAACTTTTTATATTTTTTTTGTATTTTTGTAATGTTAGTAAATAACTCATAAAAAAATGGATAGTGAAAATATGAATTACCTTTTTTTACGGCACTTCAAAAATCACCTAAAATTCATGCCTTACACTAGAATACCCCCATAACATAAATATCTTTAATTTAAAGGGGCTTTTTATTTTTTGTTAATAACTTCTACGGAGGGATAATTTAGGCAAGATTTAAAAAATAAAAGTGTCATATTTAGCTACTTAACTTTCTTATTTATATTCTTGTACATTGCAATTCATTATTTTATATATTTTATTTATTATACCTTGTGTTTACCTCTATATATTCATATGTATGTATCTACATACTCAGAAATGCATGCATATATATTCGACCTAATTGAGCAACCACTGTCCACCCCTGTTAAAAGCAGGCGGAGGTAGTTTGTCCCTCAATTGAGATACAAGCTTGCCACTTACTTGGTTAACTTTTGTAAGGTTCTGCTTTTAATATAGGGCCTGTGTCACTAAAGTGTCTTGACGTTTATTGTAATAATATTACACAAGATAACTACTTTTTCTGAGTAGCTATTTTGCCTATAAGATTTTACGTATCATATCTTAAAATCATAAAAAAAATATAAATTTATTATAAAAAAATATAAATTGCTGCAAAGTTACAGTAGAGTTTACAAAATCGATGATGAAAAGCAACATGTTTAAAAAATTGTAAAATAAGTAAGCACTATTAACTCTACCTCTTAAAAGAGCTGCTTCTGTTTGTCATAAATATTCTAAATAATTTTAACGTAGATGATCAAGGTATCTTTTTCTTTATTAATAAGAAAAAATCATCTGTAATAGCATACCAGAAATCGTATTAAAAAATGTGCTCCTGATTTTGCACCAGTCTTAATTATCTTTTTCCAATTTCTAATGACACACTCACTATTCTCCAAAAAAGGATCTAACACTCTCTTTTCTAATAATAATTATGGACCTGTATCTCCTCTCTTAGTTATCTGTAAGGTAATGGAAAACCTATTTAATTTTCAAATTCCAAGTCATTTAGAAAAGAAAATTATGCCTAACAGACAATATGTATGCCTTCAGAAAAGATTCACACCAGATCATCTTTTCTGTGTCTTGCCCAGCCGGAACCAGTCTCTTAAATTCTTTAGTGAATTCCAGATGGTTTCTATTGATATAACTAATAAATTTGACCAGATTTGGCATCATGCACTCCTCAAAAAACGTCCTATTTAAGGACTTCCATCTAAACTTTGTTCCTGGCTCTCCAGTTTCCTTTCTAATCGGCGTATATCAGTTATTGTAAATGGTCACTCTTCTAAGTTCTGCAAGTTCGTGCTTGGTTTCCCCAGGGTCCAGTAATGGCATCAACCCCATTCCTTCTTCGTATGCATGATCTTCTCTCTTTCAAGATCAATTCAGTACTTATTTGCTAACGCCTATATCATTCACTCTAATACTTAGTTTCTTAAGTCAGTCTCTAAACCTGACGCATAGGACTTTAATTTATATTGGATTGGTGCGCCAAAAATATTGTCCAGTTTGTCCTTAAAAACATCATCTTTTCGATGTCGCGCTTAAGAGCGACCAAGCCTGCAGAATAAAGAGTCATTCAACTTTGTGAGGATGACTTTTAAGAATAACCCTAACTAGTATAGACACATTATATCCATAGACACAAGAGCTTCAAAAATCTGAAATAAAAAGTGTTTCTCCTCTCCTAATCTGTATAATCTTTATGTACCCGAAATCAGACCCTGTTGGGAATGTTGTTCCCATGTCTGGGAAATGTCAACTATGAGTGTTTATGATTTTATTTAAAGAATGATATTTTTATATCCAACTGTTTATCGTTTTTTTTTTCGTCACTTATTTCGACAGTCCAAGAACTGGCTCTATGTCATTGCAACTGCTTTCTTATTCCTTTTTATTTCTCAGGCAAGTTCTTTTAGCTTGTGCAGGTTCTCCATCGTGATCTTGGGTTTAAAACGATGGGAATTCAATGCTTTCTGGACATCTTTACTATCTAAATACATGTGTATGTTTTGCTAGTGCTGTCTTCTTTTCATCTTCTCTAGAACACATTCTTAGATAGCATAGATGTTCGCTTGATATAATGTGGTTTGTGTTTCCAATAAAAAGCTGAGAGTCTCTTTTATCCATGCCTCAAATACACCAGAACCCACTCTACCATCTGTCTTTGATCCACTGCTATACAAAACCAGACCTCAAACAGCTGATGGAGGAAGGTGTTTCCTTTGTCCGTATATCAGAATTACAGCAACCTTATATGATTTTCCAAAGTTATACACCGTACGTTACAGTACGTTAACTTTTTATGCCTAATAAAACAATACTAACACATATACCTCACACTCAAATAAGGTAATTTTTAGAACCACCTAGGCTAACTAGACACTAACTCCCCTACATAATGAGCGAAAACTAAACAGAATTAATTAAAAGAATTCTTAACTACTTTTAAAAACAAATAAGTTGTAAAAAGATTTAACTTATTAAAGCATTAAATACTTGTGCAATTAAACTTAAAACCCTGAAGGAAAGTAGTTTTAGTGGCTTAGCTTCTGGATTTTATCAGAATGTACTACAAATTCATAAAGGGTATATTTATGAGGTTTCAGTTCTGACTTGGGAATTTACTTTTAAATTTCCCGATAAATTTTGCGAATAAACTCCTTCATTTAACGTTAGTTCAGCTCCCAATAAATTTTTCAGTGCCTGTATTTAATCATACAAAAAATATCTTTTGAAAAAACGAATATATTATATTAAATTTAATGTTTAACACGTTCTAGTACTTCATTTGTTTCGCTTTGAAGTCCTTGCACGGATTTATAAATCACATAAAAATTTTATATGCAAATTTTTGACTGATTTTGATACACGGACTATACGAAAGTAAAAAAAATGTGTCTTTACATAATAAATTTAATTTATTAATATTTCTGGTACCAAGAAGACTGATACATAATTTCATTAAATGTATCAAATCACAAGTTTGATGTCGCACTGTTAAATCTGGGTTATTCTGATAAGACTTACATACAGGTAATACATGTTTTACTAAATACAAAAAATGTGTTATAGTACGCCCCACTTTATTTTGTACAAACAAATACAGAAGGTGATGATTGCCTCCATAGCATTCATGTCACAACGCACACAGTTCTGTGTAAATACTCTTATGCCTACATACTTATTTATTATCCACCCAAAGACCAACGTGCAAAATGACCGAGATTTTGCAAAATACACTTATTTACACTCTGATTTAAATGAAACAGGACTATGACTATGTTTATATTTATGATTTCATCGCATAAAAATTCTATCCGATAATTATTATCTGCTCATAATGACCGATATGAACATTGCCAACTCATTCGGCCTTCCTCGGGCCGATCGTACGACGCGACGGTAAAAATGATAGTAGGGGCAAAATTTGAATTTAAACTGTTATGGTATTCGGTAAGAAGTACCGAAAGTACTGAAAAATCTGCAAAAAAATTAATTATTAGGGAGTTGAGAGCCGAAAATAAACATGTCTATTACGTTAATATTCATTGGAGCAAATTTTAATTATTTTTTTTGTAGCATTAAAGATTGCTGACTGAAATTTGCTACTAATGGTTTTGGATCAGATTAAACCTACATCTGATCAACCCTATGGACATAAACCTAGCAATTAACTAATATTTTAGGATATTTTAAAAGATTACCCCTTTTTAACCTTCACAATAATAAATATTGGCGATTGTTCATTGACAACTTTGTCTTCTTTTTTAGGAATGTCCCATAAAAAAAGTCACACATACGTAAATCTGGGAAACGTGGTGGTGATTTTACTGATGTATCATTTTCTTTTTCAATCCACCGGGGAGTATTGGTCATGCAAATATTACCGATCAGCAAAGGCAAAAAGATTGAGGCTCTGTCACTCTGTCATGCATATAAAATATTATCTATTTAATTTTGATTGTACTTTACCAAACATGGTCTCTTTTCTACAAGTCATTTGAAAAATTTGTATATAAAATTGTGAGGCTGGCATCAAAACAAGTCAATTTAAGTTGACTTAAGGTACTCACACATACTGCGGAAATCCTATATTTTCCAAAATTATTTATCCTCCATGTGGGCCAAACAAGCAAACTCAGGTATAGCTAATGCCAGCCACTCATTTTGTAAATCTTGTGGAAAGAATCTAAATATTTTTTTATTAATTTTATGCTTACATGTATAGCAGGTAATAGCTTATGAATAAGTATATAAAATATGGGTCCAAAAATGCATAGTTTCTAAGATACAAACAAACTTAAACTTTGTAATTATCTTAAATAACCTTTAGCCGATTTTTTTCATTTGTCAGTGTTATTTAAGTAATAGGGCCTATTTGGGCCTAATTAAATTTAAGTTAATAAGTCCAGTGGCGTTTCAGGGGACACTTTATCGAAAATAATTGTAAACAAAAGGTAAGCCACTGACTTTTTTACAATTTTTATATTTTTTAGTTTAAGCAACTAAACATTTAACTTTAACTTTTTTGTCTCCAGATACTTTTTATCTACATCTTCTACTTCTTACTATCTTGCTTTGTTTTTGAGAAAAATAAAAAATACCTCAAATTCATTGCAAGCCCGAACCATTTTAATAGTTTACTCTATAGTTGCAAATTGAACCTCAATCTTTTATTTTTTTTTTATAGGATCCAGACACTTGTAATACATTGATTTTAAATTTTTCTCGAAGAACGGAGAGATTTAGTGCAATATAATTTTAAACTTACGTTTTTTAATAAATATAATTAATATGTATATTGTAAAAGTAAAATAAACCTTTGAGAATATGGGCTTTAATTCTTAAATGAAACTAAATATGACAATGACAATTACTTGGCAAATATACATAAGGTAAATCAAGGTAACAAGAAGGTATAAGGTATAGGTATCATAACATTCTTTCCCACTACCTAGTCACGTATATAGCTTGGACATTGTCGATTGCGTCTTGGACGGTCAACAGATGAATTTCCATCAAGTTCACCTTGATTTCGAATTTGGTTTTCTTAGGAAGTCCCAACAGATGGAACCTAATTTGGGTTTTGTTGTGTCATTTGAACAGACTGAATTTCTGAATCAGAACGATTGTCTGGCGAGTTTGCACCTTTACTGCTTACTTCCAGCAGGCCAATGGCATCACCTATTTCTTTAATCTCGGTGTTTGTAGAGAAAGAAGGAGGATTTTCATAGTCAATGGAGTTTTGCCATACCTCCACGCGGGGCTTAATGTCGCGTAGAGACGATTGCCTCCGTTCCATTTGGCAGACGTACGTGAGCATAGTCGGAATTGGATTGTAATAACTCAACCTCTTCTACAAGAGGTTCAAATTTGCTATTTGTAACGTTTCTTTTGTAGGAAACTGGTCCAGTGATGAAAAGCCATTGGTAGACCGAGGCGAGTGGTTGAACATTCTTTCGTGATGGGTGCAGTTGGTAGCAGTACACAACAAAGGTCTTGTAAAATGAAAAGCATCTTGTAAAACTAGTTCCCACTGAGTTATTTTAAGGTTCGTGGATTTCAAAGCAAGCTAGATTGTTTTCCATATGATATCATTGTATCTTTCACACTGACCGTTTCCTTGCGGATTGTATGCTGATGTGCTACTGGTTGCTATCTAAAAATGACTTTAATTCTTGAGAGAGGTGTGACGTTCCCCGGTCAGAGTGTATGTATGATGGTATGCCAAAAATTGCAAATAGCTGACCTAGACATTTCATCACAGTTGCTGAAGTTATGTCAGAACATGGAAATGCAAATGGAAATCATAAAATAAATATTCTTTAATAACAGTGAAAATGTAGTGGTTATTTGTTGAAGATGGCACTGGACCTTTAAAGTCAATATTCAGCCTTTCAAAAGGTGATGTCGACTTTATAAGAACACCTTGATTTATTCTTGTAAAATGTTTTCTTTAATTCTGCACATAAAGGATATGATGCAGTTACTTTTCATATAAGATATAAGGTATATCATAACATATATATGAGTATATATTTATTTAATTTATTTATAGTGAATATAAAAATGGAATGTAAATATATATTGTACATTTGTATTTTTTTCTGGGAGGGCGGCGACCCAGATCTCTTCCTCACGAGCATCCACTGACTTTGAAATAAGTTTTGCACAAAAGTAAGCAATAATTTGTAAAATGTATTTAGACAAGATGAAAATTGAATCATTTTTTACCGGCTTAAAACTAAATGGGCTTGTAAATTATTATCAAAATAAGATTATAAATACTAGTGTCCACCTATTTTTGCAACTTAGTATATATCTTAAATATTAATTATTATGTCTTCCCTATATTAGTGGCGCGATTATATCCTTTTCACGGTAAAGCGATACACACAGATATGTCATGTCCGTTACGTTACGACCCGGACCGCTCGGTCGCCGGTATTTGGCCACTTGGCAAATCCAAACGATGACGTTTAATCAATATACTTCCCGACCCAGGACGTTCTAGGGCCGGCCGGGTCCTTTAAAGGATAAAAAATTGCACCAAAAACAGATTGTAGTGTGTTTTTGGCAGTAATAAGAAAAATCACAGGCTTATATTCGAAAGCTCCTTTAAGTTCAAACATTTCGGATTTTGTATTTTTTGGGAACAGTCTATTAACGAGAGGCTGCAGTGGTGAAGAATGACCTTTGCAAGTATCCTTTTTTGCAGCTTCGCAGCTTATTTACTGGCCAATTATTCTGAGCAGAAGCCGTAGAAACAGAAAATATACGGTATATTTGTATTTTTTTTTCACTTAAAGTTATGCATTCAAAGCAGCACATTAGAAAGGCCTAATGTCTGATTAACATTTTTTTCGATGGACAAAGTCATTCTTTACTGAATTTGTAAATTCTTCGTAACACCCCAAGTAAATTTCATGTGGTATACGGGAGCGTCCATTAATTACATCACGAGATTTTGGCGATATTTCGACCTCCCCCCCTTTGGTAAAATGTAGTGAGATTTGGCTTGATTACCCCCCTCTAATCCACAAGAGATTTTTCAAAATGCGTATTTTTAGTGAAAATACGTTGTTCTATGTTCTATCCAACGAAGGCGAATTTATTTAAAAAATATATTTTGCTTAATTTTTTTTTAACTAGTGTTTAAAACTACTAAGAACGTTGTCTAGAATCACAGCCAGAAAATATCCTTGTGTAAGATATTTATTGTATTGGCTTGTATAGAACTAGCTATATTTTCTTAAGTAAACATTTTTATTTTTAACTTAGTTCTGGGGGAAGGGGGTCCTTCAATACCCCTCAGGTAAGATTAGGGTGAGATTCGGAATTGACCTTCTCGCCCTTCCTAAATACTTTTTTTCATCACGACTCAATTACTGATTTGAACTTCGTAATTGCGTACCCTTTAGCAGAAATTAATTGCTTCGGAGATAAAAAAAGTTAAAAAGTGACACGAAAAGATACTTTTGTATCATATAATTCTAAAAAATCATTAATGGATTTTTTAACAGCTTGATGCATTGTAAAAAGTAAATTTTGTGTGTATTGAGGCAGCAACAAAATTATCTATATATCTTAATATTAGTAGTTTTACATGGTAGTGCGTTACAGCACGAGTATCCTGTGGCTAACCCCACTTGTATGTCTATCTCTTTCACCCTTATACCATAATATCTTAGCAGTAGCGTGGTGGTAATAAATCTTTATTAAACAGCACAACTATTTACACTAATGACCAAACAAATATCGTGGCGATTTGTCCAGAGAGCTGGAAAGCTGCACAGGTGCAACCTATCCCCAAAAAAGGATCCAAGACTGTTTGACTAATAGACCTGAATCTTTTTGTTTAGTCGTTTGTAAAGTATTGGAAAAACTTATTAATTCCCCAATCTTAAAGTATTTAGAAAAACACAAAAGTTAACATAACAGACATGACAGACAGTACAAAAGATCTACAGCAGATCCTATTTTATTTGTCTCACACAACCGGAACAAGTCCCTTGAGTTTTTTAGTTAATCCCAGATTGTTGTTTCTGACATTTATAAAGCTTTTGACCAGGTATGTCATGATGCGCTTCTAAACATTTAATTCCTACGATCATCCACCTAAGCGATGTTCTTGGCTCTCCATCTTTCTTTCTAATCGTCAAATAACAGTTATTGTAGATGGTTAATTTCTCAGCTTTCGCCAAATTAATGCTGGGGTGCTCCAGGGAACACCAACTCCGTTTCTTTCTCACACCAACAAACTTGTCTTTTTCACAATCTATCCTATTTATAGTTTCGCTGATGACAGAACCCTCCACTTTAATATTCAATTCTCGAACCAGCCTTTAACCCTGATTTGGAAGATAAGCGCAAAATAATGCAGATTTCTTTATCACAGGACCTTAACCTAATATTGAATTGGGGCGCCAGAAATTTTGTCCATTTTATTACCTTCAAAACACAATCATTGTTCGCTGTCGCGAAAAAAGTCGACTAATGTTTACCCTTTACATATGAGCGTCCAAATTATTCAAAATAAAAAGTCCTTTTACCTTGTTAGTAGTGATGAGCAAAGCAAGACCAAGACCAAGACCGGGCTAGTCTTGGTCTTGGTCTTGGTCTTGCAAGTCTGGTCTTGGTCTTGGTCTTGCAAGCCCAAAAAAGGTCTTGGGCTTGGTCTTGCACCACCCGGTCTTGGGCTTGGTCTTGGCTTTTGCGGGAGTCTTGCTGGTCTTGCTTTTTTGGTAGTAAAAATTTTAAAAGTAAGCAATCTTAAACAAAATATATATTTTTTTAATACTTACAAATAAAAAAGATGGAGACTATTTTTTTTGCTTTAAAATTTTAAAATATCCAATTTTAACCTTACATGTACATTAAAATTATTTGAATATTTATTTATAGCGCTTCTTTTTATTGATGGAAATTTTTAAAATTTTTTTCATTGAAGAAGCATATAAAATTACAATCTAGTACTCTGAGGGCAAAAAAAAACTTTTAATTTCAACCAGATGTGAAATTTCCATGAAAATGATTCGTAGTAAACATTGGTTTCTAATTAAAAAAAAGGTATTTAGAAAGCGTTTCATTCAAATATTATGTTAAAATTAGTCAAACATTTGCCTTACAAAGTTTGTACAAATAGTTTATAAACACTCTGCATATACAAGGTGGCTCGATAATGCAGAATGATATACCCGAAATCGTTCATAATGGTAAAAAACTGAATATACAAAAATTATAATAAAAAGGGCGTAAAATGTAAAATTATTTTCTATTTCAAATTTTTTAAAAAAAATCCACTACCACTCAAAAAACTTCCTTATTTTTAGCATTTAAATTAAAATAGAAAAATTATAGAAAAAAATTCTTTTAAAAAAATCCTTCCCTGTATATTATGCTAAAATTCTTGAACTGTCATATAGGTACAATGTCGACGTAGAGGGTTTTTTTATATATAATTTTCGGTTTTAACAAAAAATGACGTCATCATTATACTTTTGGCATTGTTTTGTTTTTTCGTCAAAACCCGGAAGTAAATTTAAAATATTATTTATAAAAAAAGTATTCCTATATAAAATGACAAATAAAAATTTTTTCATTTATATCTTAGTTTAAAGGGCAATCTAAAGATGCCACTTCTTACAGTGTGGCACAAAAATAATGTTTTCCTGGATTTTGGAAATTTTTTTACTCTTAGTTTTTCTCTGTCGTATACGGGTTTTTGGGGATATCGAGCTTTTTGGAAATTTAGTCACAATCTTATTATTTTTGAAACATGTTACTGAATCTACTAGTTATCGTTTTTAGATAATTTTATTAAAAAACGAAGTGATCGATTTAATTATTATTTTTTAAAAAAAATTTACTCATCGCCTTTTTAGGCAGTTCTCGACACATTTTTTTTTCATGTCTGTATGAAAGACTTCTGTATATTGAATATAAAAATTGAATATTATTATTTAAAAAAAGTAATAAAGTCTTGCAGGTCGGTCTTGGTCTTGCGTAGTCTTGCACCCCCCGGTCTTGGTTTGGTTTTTCTTGCATACCCCGGTCTTGGTCTTGGCCTTGCAAGCGAGAAGGCGGTCTTGGTCTTGCTGCAATACCAAGACCAAGACCGCAAGACCAAGACCGGTCTCGCTCATCACTACTTGTTAGCGTTACTTTTAAAAATAACCCTAACTGGGATTAACACACTACAACTACCACCTCAGCAGCTTTAAAAAAGCTTGGATTCCTAGGTGAGCTAGGAAGTATGTCTTCCCTTCTAATCTGTATAATCTGTATGTATCCCAAACCCTACCCTTTTTAGAATATTATTTTCATGTTTAAAGAATGGCGTCTTCCACAATTCTTAGTATTTCTAATTTCATTTAGAGTAGAGCCCCAGGTAGAGCAGTTCGTCTTATTAATAATCATACGCTTATAGAAAAGCTTTATTCTCCTGTCACCCGGCGGGCTGTACGGGATCTGTCCTTCTTTAATTGGTATTTTCATGGCTTTGAACAGTTGGCCACTGAAATTTTGTCTCTGGCAGCTCCCAACAGGGCAACAAGTAATGCCACTCTTATGCATCCCTTATGCGTCCGACTTGATAGTCCCGAACTTCCTACTTTAAAGATGTTTAAGAAGTTTTATGAAAACAAAACAATTGTAGGATTTTCCCTATTACCTTTTAAAAATCGCTTTATTTTTAAAAATTTACATACCATTTTAACCAAGTTCTACCAACCGCATAACAGTACGATAATAGCTATTTAACGAACATGGTAATTAATAATGGCGATTAATGATCGAGGCCATTAAGAGTTGGTTTTGTTATTTAATTGTGAAAATTATAATTTTCCTCAATTTTTTTTTGACAAATATTTTTATTTTAGGCGGCGAACTTGACAGATGTTGTAATAGTTATTTATGATATAAGTGTTAAAAGTACAATTTTAAGACACGAATGTGTCATGAGTCCCTTAAAACGTACTTTCAACACACATATCATACAATATTTTTATACAAACGCAATAATGCAGTTAAAAAAAAAATTATTCGAAAATTGGAAGATATACGGCCGAGTGATGTCGCGTTGTTAAATTTAGCAATTGATAAAAGTTAACAACAGTTTAGAATGTTTAACAAAATGTCAGATTTTGACAGGTTTCCTACTAAAATCGAAATGATTTTTTCTCCTATATTAGTAAAAACCTAATTTCACACCGTCTACTTTATCAGTAAATCTCTAATTCAAACACTATATGTAAAAACCAAACTGTGCGTAAAGGGGAATTACGTAATATATATATATATATATATATATATATATATATATATATATATATA